>JACEIK010000603.1:353133-377872 GCA_018107945.1 Datura stramonium
GCCAATATTCAACTATTTCTTCCAACTGTATTCACATTCATAGTAATTAGAACTAAATTCATCAATATTCTGGAAGAAAATACTACTTTGAATATATATAGAGCTCAAACTTTGACTCATCGAAAAATGACTGAAAACTCGCTATTTCTCGGAAGTCTAGAAGGGAGAAATGCTCACTTTAGGGCTAGGAGTATATTGACACTAATTTGGAGAAATTCCACTTACCTTAGCTCGGTAGGACGACGGTTCGATGGTCGAATTTCACGAAACTAACTCCGCAGGAATGCTCTCTGCAGCTTTATACTTCAGTATCCAGAGTTAATTTGAGTTTGGACCGCGTTTGACGGCGTAATCGAATGAATTTTATATCGAAACCTCGTTCCTCTCCGTTCTATGTTCGGTTTCTGGAAATAAGAATGGAAAATGAATCAAAAAAATAAAGTGGGGCTTTATATACTTGGGCCTGGACACCCCCCTCCGTGGCACGTTGGCCATCACGGAGGGGGTCTGCCCGGCCTCCTCCTGCGATGGTTCGATGCGACGCTTGTCCGGTCTTCCCCAAGGCCTTTTTCTAGCATGTATGAAATTCTAAAACTCTTAACCAACATGCGAATAGGCCATCTACATATCAAGAATTTACAGGGTGTAACAGTTGTATTGACGGAACAAGGAATGACCATAACTGGAAACATAAATATTGAAGGCATCTGAGTATATGACAATACTATAAGTATTGATAACTGTCTGAAGGTCATAAGCAACTCTAGAAAGCTGATAGGCTGAACTGAAGTGGAGACTATGACTATATTGGACTAAGTTGTAATGTGGGAGTGACTATAACCGACATATAACCACATGAGCTAAATGTGGAGTCTGATGTATACACTCCATCTAAAAAAGCCCATTGTATCTTGACAGGGTATAATGGCTGAGCTGAGTGATCACTGTCTGAGGCCCATTTGGGCTAATAGCCTACGGTGGCAACATAGTTCTGGGAACCTGGGTGCGCTGAACGTTGGCCCCGCTCAGTGCTAAGCCTACTCCCACTGGAAATTCTAATTATGTCTAACTAGGTTGATAGCTCGAAATTGATGTCCTAAGACTTAAGTCAGAACTATTTATCTGGAAGTGTTCTGAGAGTCTAAGGACCTGAACTCAACTATGTTCTAAGACTCTTTAGAATTGCTTTATCTGAAGGCTTCGTAACGGTCTAAAGAACAAATGATAAGCTGATAGCTGGTACTACTGAGTTTACTGAGTTTTTCAAGACAAAAATAGTCAAACTAATCATCTGTAGAACACTAGGTATATTGAGTATTGTTGAGACTCTGAGACTAAATATACCAAAAGGCTAACTTTTGTTCATGTATCAGTACTAACGTTTGTAATTTAAAATAAATTATCCTAACAAAGAAATATTCTTATCTGGACTGTGAATCATGCAAATCTCATTCAAAATCACATTAAAGATTAGGGCTAAGATACATATTGTATGAAAGATACCAAAGCATGAATTACAACTGGTAAAAATCTTGAAAATATCAAGAATTTTAATAATGAAGAAATTCATAATCTGTCTGAAGAACAAACCTAGTTTTGATCTTTTACAGAGCTGGAATTAATAGGATTTCTGTAAGAATTTTAGGACACNNTCCCGGTTGGAATTCCATATACATGGAGTAGAAATTCCTTGAGAAAGCACCTCAAAATTTTGAGAAAGAGAAGAAATCCTAGTTCTTGCCTGGAGGAGTCTGTTTGAGTTCGTCGATGAATTTCTGAGTTATGTTTTGAAAAGAATAAGGGGAGAGGGTCAGCTAATCCTCTAAATTCCTTCTAAATAATCCCAATACGATGTAGTTTACGTGTTAGGATAATAGAATTTTATAAAAATGCCTCTGGAAAATAGTTTTAAAAAATCTACCCATCAGGTGGTACGACTCAACCTATGAGTTTTACTAGAATCATACAATCCGTTCCTTCACTCGTGGTTAAGGGCCCTGCTCGATACCATGTAATGACCTGAATGTCATTATGGGATGGTTAAGGGCGTGGAACACGAAAAATAGGCTAAGAGAGAGATAGGAGGTTGTGAAATAAACTAAGTATGAAATTGGGCTTTTTGAGTAGCTACTGGTCAGGGGGACCACTGCAGTGGTGGAATTCTCGCTGAAGCAAGATGTGGTAGCGGTCGGAGTCCCCCCGTGGAAAAATGGTGAAGGAACCGCTGGAACCGCCGTAGCGATCCTATGGCCACTGTAGGGGGTCCGCTATCATTGTAGCGGACGACGGGGATCAAAAAGTGGATTCAAGTGGGATTTCTGGAATTAAGTCCCATTATTTCCCAAAATGCGAAAGAGCAAGGTTGAGAGCAATTTTTTCCCCAGAGCTGAAAGTCGTGGTGAAAAGGTAACCCCTTTAATAGGTGTTTTTTATCGTAAAAGCTTAAGGGGTGTTGTTTAATTGGGTGGTTTGATGCGTTTGAGGTGAGGCCTTGGGGGATGGATTTGTTAAAAGAGTCCTTGGAAAAGGTTCAAATAATTTAGGACCGTCTGGCAGTTGGTCAGAGTAGGCAGAAGTAACATGCAGACAAGAAAGCCAGGGACATGGAGTTCATGGAAGGGGAGCAAGTACTGCTCAAGGTGTTCCCCATGAAGGGAGTGATGAGGTTCGAAAAGCATGGTAAGCTCAGCCCGAGGTATATTGGGCCATTTGAAATACTCCGACGTGTGGGGGAAATGGATTATGAGCTGACACTGCCGCCAGGATTGTTTGGAGTGCATCCGACATATCATGTGTCTATGTTGAAAAAAGTACCATGGGGATGGAACATATATCATCGAGTGGGAATCTGTGCTGCTGGACAAGAATTTGTCATTTGAGGAGGAGCCTGTAGCGATATTGGCCAAGGAGGTTCGAAAGCTGAGGTCCAAGGAGATTTTGATGGTAAAGTCTAGTGGAAGAACCGTCTGATTGAGGAAGCCACTTGGGAGACCGAGGTTGGTATGCGGGTCAAGTACCCTCAGTTGTTCATTGAATCTGGTACGTACCTTTCCTACTTTTTTATAGACCGTTCGGGGACAAATGATATTTTAATTGATACCTGATGTAATGATCCGTATGTCGTTACGGGATGGTTAAGGGCATAGAACACGGAAAATAGGCTAAGGGAGAGATAGGAGGTTGTGAAATAAATTAAGTATAGAATTGGGAATTTTTGGGTAGCTACTGGTCTGGGGAACCGTTGCAGCGAGACCGTGGTAGAAGTTGGAGTCTCGCCATGGTAAAATGGTAGAATAACCGCTGGAACCACCGCAATGATTCTATGGCCACTGTAGCGGGTCCGCTGAAGCGAAAATGTGATCGCTACAGTGGACAACGAGGATCAAAAAATGGGTTTATGTCACGCCCCACCTTGGGAGGCATAACTGACACCTGGTGCCATACTGGGATATGAACTGACCTGACAGGGCTTATGCACTTTTGGTGCATGCGTGCTCTTCAAATCAAGAAAACGACGAGCTATATCTTGGCTGTAAACACAGCCTCCGGCCGCATAGACACCTGTAAAAAGAAAACAACTAACCAATAACATGCAAAAAAGGGGATCCTATGTGGGCCGACAAGACCACCCTGCTGTCTAGTTATAGTAGAATGAGAACAGATAGTTAGAACTATACTATAGCTAACAAGGCTGCTAACTAATGGCTAAACTAGGCCTCACACGACCATCACACAAAAGAAATCATACATGGGCCCCACACGGACAACAACTTAGCTAATAACTGAGAATTTGTAGCCTGCAAGCCTCTAAGAGTGGAATAATGGTCGGGAAAGGGCCCCGACCTACCCATAAACTATACGACAAAAGAACAAACCTTCTAACTAACAACTCCGGGGAAAAAAGAGCTGATTAGACTGCTGACTTGGCTGATGACTAGGGAGGTCCTGAACTGCGTCTAACCGTACCTGCAGGCAAGTAATGTAGCGCCCCAAAGATGGGCGTCAGTACAATATGTACCGAATATATAAGGCAGTAAATGAAAATGACTGAATAATACTGATAATGAAACTGAAAATAATTCATTAGGAGGGACAGAGGTATAACCTGAATAACCTTACAACCTGCTGTATAACTAACAATAAGTAATGCAAACAAGAACCTTACCTAGCCCCCATAATCCCGGAAGGTACAACCAGCACAGAATAGCCCGCTCGGAGCCCCCATAAGCCCTGGCAAGTTCACTTCAATCTATATATCCCTAACTAGGTCAAAATGAGCCAACAGGTAACTATAGCCAACCTTCCAGTCCCCTGGGTCTACAACTGATCCCACTCGGCCCCTGTAGCTGTGTCTGAGTCCGGTGAACTCCTATAACTACACCCTGGGTACCAGGCTTGACCAGGGACAGTGATGCCGATACGGCATAAAAATAATAGTCCAGCCATGGAATGGAATGTAATATGGCCCTTGGGCCTCATCATAGTCCCTTGGGACAACATATAGCTCCTTGGAGCAGCTCATACAACCGCATAGGCAACGATACAACTAGTAACCCTTAGGTTGGTCACAGAAGGCTATATAGGGAAGGGTCAATCCCAATCTAAATAGTAAATGCTAATCTCAGACTAATAATGATAGCTAACCACAACAATCATGCTTCTGGAATTCTTACGAGAGTCTAGGTCGTATTACAATACGACAGGAATAACTTGCTGAAGGAATTTTCCTTAACATACCTCGAATGCTGATTTTTGATTTTACTGGCAAGTTTCAACTTGCAATCGGTGGTTCTTTCCAACTGTAATCTTTATGCTGAGAGAATAGGATTAATTTTAATACTAAATACGACAAATAATGATAGCTTTTGATAACAATAGCAACTATAATTCAACTTCAAATAACTCAGCCGAAAATCTATAATTTTTCGAGAGTTCAGAATGGAGAAACGCTTACCTAATGCTTGTGGCCATTTAGGATTCAATTTTAAGCAATTCTGAAAAATTTTACTTGATAGAGTTCCGGTATCTTAGTGAATTTTCAAAAAATAACTCCGTAGTAATGCTTCCCTTAGGCCTAGAACTCGTTACCCGAAGCTAATTTGCGATTGAATGGCGTTTGGTAGCATTATCGGATGAAAATCTAATGAAAGTTGCGCCTCCTCTTGATTTTGTTCGAGATTTATATTGTTCAATTAATTTGAAATGAAATAGAATCTATATATATAAGCATGGGCGGTGGCCTAGGGGCACTTCGCGCCGGCCAAGGTGCCACAGTGCCTGCCGCGCCGCGCGTACTACCCGATAACGCATCGCATTGGCCCCTCACTGCTTAGCCTCGACCGACCCTGCTTCTGAGGCTCTTCCCAAATGCGTCAAGCTCTCCTTACTCATCGCAAACCCACGCCTACGCCTACTAACTGTTAGCATTTTATGGGGTGTAACATCCTCCCCCCTTAGGAACATTCGTCCTCGAATGTCATCTTCAAGTTTAAACCTAGGGCTAAGCTTGCCCTTCTTACCAAACCTCATCAAGCCCTTCATTGGTGAAACTTTGAGGAATACCCAAACATTAACCTCAAATTCCAAGACCCTACACCGTATATCAAAATAGGACTTCTGGCAACTATGAGGTATTAATAAAAACTGTCTGATGAGTTTTATTTTCTCTTCTGACTGGTGGATCATCTCAAGTCCAACTAACTCTGACTCCCCTAACTTGAACCACCTGATAGGGGAACTGCATTTTCACCCCTACAAGGCCTCATAAGGCGCCATCTAAATTACGGAGTGATAAGTATTATTGTATGCAAATTGGATAAGGGGTAACTGCTCGTCCCAACTTCCTCCTAAATTTAGCACACATGCCCGTAACATATCTTCGAGCGTCTGAATTGTGTGTTCTGCCTGACCGTGTATCTGAAGATGGCATGTTGTATGCAGATTGACCTGTGTCCCTAAGCCTTTCTAAAAAGACTTCTAGAATCTAGCTGTAAATCGAGCTCCTTTGTCAGAAATAATAGATGCAGGGAGACCATGTAGTTGGACTATCTATTTAATATATAATTTGCGTAATCTTCGGTTGAGAACGTGGTCCAAACTGGCAGGAAGTGAGCTGATTTCATCAGCCTATCAACAATAACCCAAATGGAGTCAAATTTGTGTCTGGTATAGGGTAGTCCTGTCACAAATTCAATGTTGATCGCTTCCCATTTCTATATAGGCACTGCTATATCCTGAGTTAATCCGTTGGGTTTCTGATGTTTGGCCTTTACCTGCTGACAGTTAGGACATTGTACTACAAATTCCCCTACACCCTTTTTCATTCCCAGCCACCGATATATTTCCTTTATGTCATGATACATCTTTGTCGAACCTAGATGAAGAGAGTAACGAGAATAATGTGCCTCTGCCATGATCTGCTGGCGATGTCCTGCCATATCTGGAACATAGAGGCGACCCCTAAATCTCAAAACCCCGTCTTTTGTCAATTCGAAGGCCGTTAATTCGCCTTGGTGAGCCTTACTTTTGAGCTATACTAGGTTAGGATCCTCATACTTCTGCTCTTTTACCTCTACAACCAGGGATGATACTTTGGTATTTTGAATTACAGCCCCATTATCCTCTGAGTCTACAATCCAGAAAGCTAAGCTGGCTAATCGGTGCAGTTCTCGAGCCATTTCCCACTGTTCTGGCTTCAAATGTGCCAAACTTCCCATAGATCTGCGACTAAGTGCATCTGCTACATTATTGACCTTTCTTGGGTGATACAAAATGTTCACATAATAGTCTTTTAGCAATTCTAACCAATGACACTGCCGTAAGTTCAACTTCTTCTGTGTGAAGATGTACTGGAGGCTCTTGTGTTTAGTGAAAATATCTACATGCACACCATATAAGTAATGCCTCCATATTTTCAAGGCATGAACCACGGTAGCTAACTCTAGATTGTGGGTGGGATAGTTCTTTTTGTGCTTCTTGAGTTGCCTTGAAGCACAAGTAATTACCTTACCGTGTTGTATCAAGACGCATCCTAGCCCAACGCCTGAGGCGTTACAATATATGGCATAACCCTATGAACCTTCTGGAAGAGCTAACACTGGTGCCTACATAGATCTATTTTTCAATTCCTGGAAACTCTGCTCATAGACCTCATTCCACTGAAATTTGGTTGCTTTTTGAGTCAATTTAGTCAAAGGCGCTGGCAGGGTAGAAAATCCTTCCACTAACCTTCTGTAATACCCGGCTAATCCCAGGAAACTGCGAACTTCCATTGGAGTTATAGGTCTAGGCCATGTCTTTACCGCTTCAATTTTCTGAGAATCCACCTAAATACGAGCCTCTGATACAATATGGCCTAGGAAAGCCATAAAATTAAGCAAGAACTCACATTTAAAATTTTTTGCATATAACTAGCGATCTCTAAGAGTCTGAAGTACTATTCACAAATGATTTCTGTGTTCTGCTTCTGAACGGGAATACACCAGGATGTCATCGATGAATACTATTACAAATAGATCTAAGTATGGCCTGAAGATGCTATTCATTAGATCCATGAACACTGCTGGGGAATTTGTAAACCTGAAAGACATGACTAGGAATTCAAAATTACCATACCTAGTCCTGAAAGCTGTCTTCGGGATATCTTTCTCCCAAACCCATACCTGATGATATCTCGACCTTAAGTCGATCTTGGAAAAATGTTTCTCCCCTTGCAACTAGTCAAACAAATCGTCTATCCTAGGAAGATAGTATTTATTTTTAATAGTAACCTTGTTCAACTACCGATAATCTATGCATATACGGAGGGAGCCATCCTTCTTTCTTACGAACAAAAATGGTGCACCCACGGTGATATACTCAGCCCGATAAAGCCCTTGTCTAACAGATTTTTCAACTGTTCCTTCAGTTCTCTCAATTCAGCAGGAGCCATCTGCTACGGAGGGATGGATATAGGCTTAGTACCTGGTATCAAGTCGATAGAGAAATCGATTTCCCATTCTAGGGGAATACTAGGAAGTTCATCTGGAAACACTTTCGGAAACTTATTAACCACTGGAATAGATTGAAGAGTCAGAGATTCTGCTTGCGTATCCTGAACCTTGACAATATGATAAATACAACCCTTTGCTATCAACTTTTTCGCCTGAAGATAGGATATGAACCTACCTTTTGGCATAGCTGCACTGCCCTTCCACTCTCGCAATACCTCCCCTGGAAAGTGAAATCGGACAGTCTTGGTCCAACACTCTACATTGGCATAAAATGGTTCTAGCTAATCCATACCCATAATAACATAAAAATTGATCATTTCTAGCTCCACTAAATCTGCTAAAGTCTGGCGACCGACAACCTCTACTATACAACCCCGGTAGATCCTTTTAGCTATAATAGAATCACCGATAGGCATAGACACCGAAAAGGGTCGCTGAAGCAATTCTGGCATTATATCAAACTTTCGGGCCACTAATGGTGTAACATAGGACAAGGTGGAACTTGGGTCTATCAAAACATGAACTGAGGGAGAGCAAATGTCCAGCATACCTGTCACAACATCTGACGACGACTATGACTACCGTCACCTCGATCCAGACCGCTGCCTGAACTAGATGCCCCTGACCTATCTCGGCGTACGCCAATTGGAGCTGAGGGCCTGTGCCTTGCTGAAGGTACTGGGGAATGTGACCTTGTTGAAGATTTGTCTTGTCGGTCCCGATCACCCTTACCTCTAGCTGGACAATCCCTCATCATGTGACCCTCTTGTCCATAGGTGTAACAAGAAGTAGAACCATACTTGCATGCCCCAAAATGACGTCGACCGCAAATAGCACAACGTGGCACAATGGGCCTGCTCTGATCTGACCCCCTCTGCTGCTGAGAACCTGATGCCCGTGAGCTCTCACCGGGTCATGACTTCCATCGGCAGTTTGATCTACCACCCTGCTGCTGCTGTGGAGTTGGGGGTCTGGGTGGCCTGCCTAATATTTGTGGCCTAGGTCTGCCTTGAAATTCTGTCTACATGTCACTGGGTCTGGCCTTAGGACGCTGCTTTTGATTTTTTCTTTCTATCTCCCGCTGTCGCTGCCTGATCCCCTCAATATTCTGAGTGAAAGCCTAAATGCAGGCAATGTCCATGTCCTCCCACAGAGTAGCTGTGACACAAGTTTCCACGTATTTTGGAAGTAGTCCCATAGTAAATCGATGTACTCTGGCTGGCATGGTGTCTACAAAAGCTAGCGCATATCTGGCCAAGAAATCAAATCTCATAGCATATTCCAGAACACTCATCAAACCCTGCTCCAGGTGCAAAAACTGGTCCACCTAGGCCTGTTGGATTTCCCGCAGCAAGTAGTGATCCAGAAAGGCCTCTGAGAAACTAAACCAAATCAGAGGGGGAGCGTCTTTGCCTCGGGATCGCTCCCAGATCTCATACCATAACACTGCTATGTCCCACATTCGGAATACCGCTAACTCAATCGACTCTGCGGGCGTAGCATGAATTACCCTAAAAATCCGCTATAACTGATCATGGAAATCCTGAGGCTCCTCTTCCTGGTCCGTCCCTATAAATTGCAGGGGAATCAAGGCAAGGAACTCTCGTACCCTCGAACTCCTAGGTCCTCTCGAAGATTAGCAACCACTGGTACCATAGGCTGGCACTAAGCGACCACTATCTGGGCTAACATATAGAAGACGCTCCTAACCTCCTAATCGGAGGATATAGGTATAGGAACTGCTGAAGGTGGTGCTGATATGTCCGTTGCCCTGGAGGGCTCCTGGCGTGGCGGAGACTGCTGAGGAGACCGTGATCAAGTCTCTCTATTGCCTCTAGATTGGGATAGCTCTAACTGGGGCACCCTGTTAGTGCCCTCTCCTGCTGCAGCATCTACTTTTCGGACGGTTGTAGTCTATCATGACCCAAACATAGACCCGAATTGAGACATGAGTCAAGGAGTCCTGAGAGACTCCAAGTCAACCCATGGCATTAACATACATATAACTCAATCAAATAAAGTGAAAGACTTAATATAATAAACATAGCAGAAATCTAATCATAACATGACATCAGAACCGGAATTCACTTCATACATGACAAGCTGATTACTACATATAGTTTGAAAGCCTCTAACATATCTGATGTGTTGATGGTACAACACCCCCAACTAACCCGACAAGTTTAAAACTAAAAATACAAGATATCTGGTAACGAATGGTCCTCGAGAGATGAGGACTCACCACTGAAGCTGGATGCTAACTCCAAAGAACTGGCTAGTGACGGGTCTGAGTCTGAAGATCGGAGCCTGTATTATAAAACAATACAGCATAGAGTGTGTGGTCAGTACGTGGAATGTACCGAGTATGCAAGGTAAGTAAAATAGACATTTAAAATACATAAAAGTTCATAAGAGTAGGACAACATGATCATAGCATAAATATTATAATGCAACATAACGCTAAGGTTTTCAAAACATTCGTAAATCATTTATAATTATATTAACGAGAGAAAAGATTTATTAAACATGACCGGAGCTAAAAATAATCATAGTCATACATAGATCATGAGGAACAGTGGGAGATTCTTATAACTGACATACCCCATATGAGCACACATGGAGCCCGACTTGTAAACCCCTAGTCGGGAGAGCGTTCGTACCTTGCCAAGGGTAGAACCATGAAAGAGGTGTGATATCACAACAGAGGGCCCATTTGGGCAAAGGGGACAGTATCATAGTGGTTCCATCGTAGCTACGTTGGCGCGTAGTTTTGAGACTTAGGGCATGCTTGGACCCCGGGTCTACTCGGTGTTAAATACTACTATCAAAACATATGTAGTGCTCATAGGATAATATACATGAGATTCATAGGCTAGTTAAATTGATGATAATAATAAGCATGCTTGAAATACGTGAACTAGCCATAAAAATAAGGCCGGTGAGTCGGCCATAATTGTAAATCATAAATCATGAAGTTCATGCTTACTTGTAAAACATGTATATACTATACATTCATGATGAGCATTTGATAGAAATCATATCATACATCATAAATCATAATGGGTTAATGAACAACATAATTGGGCATAGTTTTGTAGAAATTTAAATCCATAAGTTTATAATTGAAATAGTTGTAAAATTTTCCCGTGATTCATAGAATATAAATTGATACATGAAGAAGATTAACCCATAGATAGATCATAAGAATTTCATAAAAATTGGAATAAAACCCCATAGTATTATCAATAGAATTTCATAAATTAGGGAGAGATAGGGCATGGGTGTGAACAAATTAACCCATTCATAATCCAACATACCTGAGAAGAACTGATTCTACCACTCCTTTGATTTCCCAATGAAAAATTCATGAAGAACTTTGAGGACTAGACTTGATCACCTCTTCAAAGCCCCTAAACTTGCATGCATGAATAGGGATAGCCTAGAATGAACTTACCCCCTCTTAAAACCCACTATTGATAGCTTAAAATGATATAGTTTAGGCCTTAGGATTTTAGGTATTATGGATAATCCCTAATTAAATTCACAGAGGAAAACAGATTGCTAGTCCCCACGAGGGACTGGACGAGTCATCGTCAAAGGCCACGACTCGTGGCCACCAACCGTCATGTACACTGCCAACATTTCACTTAGGGCTCATTGCGGGGAACTTCATGAGTCTTTACTGGTAACCACGACACGTGGTCACAACTCGTGGTCTTCACTGCCAAAAAGTCCTCTTCCTTCACCTCACCTTGGCCACGACTGACTCAACAAGTCGTGGTGCTGACCACGACTCATGGTGCTGACCACGACTCATGGTGCTGACCACGACTCGTGGTCATGTCCGTTACTTAGGTCTAGCACCTCACCACGATTTACTCCACGACTCGTTGTCTACCCCACGGGTCATAGGACAACTCTTTTTTATGACCTGGTTCAGAAAATTCTGTTTTCTCCATTTCCACTCCCGGGTCTGATCTTAGGATTTTTGGGGCATTACAAAATCTCCCCCTTGGGAACATTCGTCCTCGAATGTTGAAAATCATACATAAAAATAGATAAATTCAATCATCATATTCAAATACTGATCATACATGTTGAAAATTGATGGAACGACTACCTCCGAACTGAACTACATGGCTGAACTGAATTCCCGAACCACACATATATCCATTTACATGAAAGAAACCAAGGTACATGAGCTGAACATGAATCTGAATCGAGTATTAAGGAGGAAACTGACACTGAGCCGGAATAGAATAAATGCGGGTATTTAGTCATCATATCTGCCTCAGCTCCCCACGTAGCTCCCTCAACATGTTGATTCCTCCATGAAACCTTAACTGAAGCTACTTCTTGTTCCTTAACCTTCGAACCCGACGATCCAATATTTTCCACCTAAACCCTTTTATAACTAAGGTTGTCTTTCACACCGACACTGTCCACCAGAATAACTAGAGTTGGATCATCCAAACACTTCTTTAAGAGAGATACATGGAAATTGGATGGACTGAAGCTATTTTTGTGGACAACTCCAACTCATATGCTACCTTACCAACCAGTTGCATAATCCGATATGGGCCAACATAACGGGGACTGAGTTTCCCTTTCTTTTCGAACCTCATCACTCATTTCAAGGGAGACACCTTTAGAAACACCAAATCATCGAGTTCGAACTCAATTTCTCTCCTTCTCACATCAGCATAGGTCTTTTGGCGACTTTGAGCTATTTTCACCCTGTCCCCTATGAGTTGAACTTTCTCCATGGCCTCATGGACTAAATCTGGTCCTATCATAGTAGCTTCACTGGCTTCAAGCCAACCAATAGGCGATCTACACCTCCGCACATAGAGAGCCTCAAACGGAGCCATCTGAATGCTAGCATGATAGCTATTATTGTACGCGAACTTAATCAGAAGCATATGGTCGTCCCAACTACCCCTGAAGTCAATCACACATGCTCTCAACATGTCCTTGAGAGTTTGAATTGTCTGCTCCGCTAGACCATCTGTTTGTGGGTGAAATGCTGTATTGAGCTTGACTTGAGTACCAAGTCCCTTTTGAAACAATCTCCAAAACTGAGAGGTAAACTGAGTACCTCCGTTTGATATGATGGACAAGGGCACTCCATGAAACCGAACTAGCTCTCGAATGTATAGTTTCGCATAATCCCCCGCTGAATCAGCGGCTTTGACCGATAGAAAATAAGGGCTTTGGTCAACCTATCCATGACCACCCAAATGGAGTCATACTTTCGACGAGTGCGAGGCCACCCTGTAATGTAGTCCATATTAATCTCCTCCCACTTCCAAGTAGAGATACTGATGTCATGAAGCACTCCTCCCGATCTCTGATGCTCAACCTTCACTTGTTGATAATTTGGACACTTAGCTACAAACTCTGCGATGTCCTTCTTCCTTCTATTCCACCAATAAACTTCCCGTAGGTCATGGTACATCTTAGTGGTACCTAGATGTATCGAATATGGAACCGTGAGCCTCATGCAACATACAATTTCTCAAATCATTAACATCTAAAACACATAAGCGACCCTGATATCGAAGCACTCAATCTCCCCCTTTGGAGAAGACCTCTACCTTCTAATTCTGAACGGCTTCCTTCTGTTTGACCAAAATAGGGTCCTCGTCTTGTCTAGCTTTTATATCAGTCACCAAGGGTGACTCTTAACCATTCTGAATAACGACACCACCATTTGTCGAGTCAACAAGACAAACTCCTACAATTCATGCTAAGAATTTTAAAGTCCCGAACCTCTGAGTTTCCACTTTTTATTCTTAAGATCATGCCCAATACGAAAAAAGTTAAAATCCACCTGAAATTCATTTGGAATCCCCCGGTCACAATCCAGGTATGGAATTCAATCATAAAACACATTGTGGACTTGTTGGAATCATCTAATCACCAATATAAGGTTGTTTGGATCGAAAGTTGACCGTGGTCAAACTTAGGTTCCTCATAGCTCATAAATTCAACCAAAGGTTTAAATTACTCTCGAATCACCTCGAAATCCATGCAAGCTACCCAACTAAATTATAAATCACCATCCGGAACCAACAGAGCTTTCAGAATCCAAATTTGAGCTTGTTAACATGAAATTTTGACTTTGGTCAACCCCTCAAACTTCAAACCTTCCAAAAATAAAAAATCTTACCCAATCTTCATTAGTCATCTTGGGAACGGTGTCATCCACCTCCGCAAGTCATGAATAACAAAATAACGATATGGAAAGGTTCAACCTAGGAAAACGGATCTACAATCACAAAATGACCATATGGGTTGGTACACTCCCAAGCTTGGCTACTAACCGTGCTTCTTGAACTTCTTCATACTAGACACTCTTATGGCAGGGACAAAAATTTACCTTGAACATACCCATTTTAACCATCATCTCCATCATGGGAACATTCATACGGTTTAGAGTAAGGGAATCATGAGCATGAATCATTTAAGAAATCTAAGCTGCATATATACCTAATATAGCATGATCTTATGAGTCGATAGGGAAATTCTTAGGGACTAAGTTCATAGAGTTGAGCGTGCTAAGAGACATGAGTTCACATACGTAATGAGGGTCATGACATAAAGCTAAATAGGTAATATTGGGATCGCTGACTGACGGGATTACTTATCATCTTAGGGTTATGAACATAAGCATGAGTTGAGCGTAGCATCAAGCATAACATAAGGAAAACATCTAAAGGGGAATGGATTGACTACCCCCCAATACTATTAATAGAACTTCCTTACTAGAACACTCAAGATCGGATTTGGTCCTTCACTTACCATTTCCCTACCTTCCACAAATAAATCTCATATTAAAATGCACAAAGGGATCTTGTATCTTGTATAGTAGTTCTCAAAACTAGCAATCATGGTAGGTTCGATAGGAAGACTTGTAACATACTTGAGACTACATCTGAGGCTGACTGCCACTTGCTCTTGGTAACCTACACTATTGATATGGGTAGGCTGCAGACCTGATAGCTGGGGCACAAGCTCCACTGTCACCTGATCTAATAGAAGAGCAATCCCCGAGTCTGTGTTCGGGCTTACCGAACCCGAAACAAGTATCCTTTCCAATCAAACACCTTTTCGGCTGGTGTCTACCACACTTTTGGCAAGCTGGCCAACTGGACAGGGCTATTGAAGGGGTGGCGGGGGCATGACCTCTCTAGCTCTCGCTTGGCTGAAGGGCGATCTCTGTGTTTATGACCGGGCTGACAACAATAAAAGCAAACATATGAACCTGCCAAGCACTTCCTAGGTGGTTCTTCCTGAAATTCCCGAAAATTGGATAAGTAATCTCCTTCACCCTGGCTTGTATCACCGAACATGAGCTAGAGACCTCTGACGGGGTTGAGAGCGGCTCCCACTACTTGACCCTTGCTGGAACTCTCAAGGTTTTCAGTCCTGGGCCTTTTGTTCCTCCTTTCTTCCCCCTTACGCTCTCCACCCATTTTTGAATCACCAAACTTAGACAGGCTCCTCTTCGTGATTTCTTGAACCTTTGTAGCTGCCGCTTCTCCGGTAGGGTTCACTGATGTGATGGTCTGCCGGTTAGGCTAGGTGATCATGTCCCGTATCAACACTCTAAGGGTGGCCCCGAATTCTACATCCATAACTTGTATGGGACCTATTGGAGTTGGTGGGGCTGGCTGACTCCCGTTGTTGTCCTAATAAGATATGTTTCTGCACATGCATGTCGCACAAATTTGAAAATAGAGAGATTCGAACTCATGGCATGAGATAGAGTCATGAAAGAGGGGAACATTTTCTAAACGTCTCGTAGCCTCTTCATCGTAAGTGCGGTGCACTTCAAACCCATGAAAAAGACTCTACTTAACATGGCTCTCAGACACCCTAAGACACTTCAAAACCTATTGCTCTGATACCAAGTTTGTCACGACCCGAATATAGGTTGGATCGAGACATGATACAAGGAGTCCCGAGAGACTTTAAGTTGACCCATGACATGAATGTACATCTAACTCAATCAAATGAATCGGAAGACTTAACATAATAAACACAGCGGAAATCTAATCATAACATGACATAAAAATCGGAATTCACTTCATACATGACAAGTTGATTACTACATACAGTCTGAAAGCCTCTAACATATCTGGTGGGTTGATGGGACAACACCCCAACTAACCCGACAAGTCTAAAACTAAAAATATAAGATAACTGGTAAAAAATGGTCCTTGAGAGATGAAGACTCACCACTAAAGCTGGATGCTAACTCCAAAGAACTGGCTAGTGACGGGGATGAGTCTAAAGATCGGATCCTATATCATAAAATGATACAACATAGAGTATGCGGTCAATACGTCGAATGTACCGAGTATGCAATGTAAGTAAAACGGACTTTTAAAATACATAAAAGTTCATAACATGATCATAACATAAATATCATAATGCAACATAAGGCTCAAGATTTTCAAAATATTTGTAAATCATTTATAATAATAATCATGAGAGAAAAGATTTATTAAACATGACCGGAGCTAAAAATAATCATAGTCATACATAGATCATGAGGAACAGTGGGAGATTCTTATAACCGACATACCCCATATGAGCACAATGGAGACCGACCTGTAAACCCCTAGTAGGGAGGGCGTTCGTACCTTTCTAAGGGTAGAACCATGAAAGAGGTGTGATATCACAAAAGAGGGCAACATTTGGGCAAAGGGGACAGTATCATGGAGGTCCCATCGTGGCTACATTGGCGTGCAATTCTGAGAATCGGGGCATACTTGGACCCCGAATTTACTCGGTGTTAAATACTACTCCCAAAAAATATATAGTGCTCATAGGATAATGTACATGAGATTCATAGGCTAGTTAAAATCATGATAATCATAAGCATTCTTGAAATACGTGAACTAGCCATGAAAATAAGGCCCGTGAGTTGTCCATAATCGTAAATCATAATTCATTAAGTTCATGCTTACTTGTAAAACATGTATATACTTGATATTCATAAATGCATGATGAGCATTTGAGAGAAATAATATCATACATCATAAATCATAATGGGTTCGTGAATATCAAAATCAAAGTAGAATCATAGCTTGATTTATCATGAAACATACATAATTGGGCATAGTTTTGTAGAAATTTAAATCCATAAGTTTATAATTGAAATAGTTGTAAAATTTTCCCATGATTCATAGAATATAAATTGATACATGAAGGAGATTAACCCATAGATAGATCATAAGGATTTCATAAGAATTAGGATAAAATCCCATAGAATTATCAATAGAATTTCATGAATTAGGGAGAGATAGGGCATGGGTGTGAACAAATTCACCCATTCATAACCCTACATACCTGAGAAGAACTGATTCTACCACTCCTTTGATTGCTCAACAAAGAATTGAAGAAGAACTTGGAGGACTAGACTTGATCACCTCTTCAAAGCCCCTAAACTTGCATGCATGAATAGGAATAGACTAGAATGAACTTATCCCTCTTAAAACCCACTATTCATAGATTAAAATGATGTAGTTTAGGCCTTAGGATCATAGGAATTATGGATAAGCCCTTATTAAATTTGCAGAGGAAAATAGACTGTCAGTCCCCTCCCAATGGACTGGACGAGTTGCCATCCAAGGCCACAACTCGTGGCCACCAAACGTCATGTACACTACCAACATTTCATGTAGGGCTCATCACAGGGAACTACATGAGTCGTTACTGGCGACCACGACTTGTGGTCTTCACTTCCAAAAAGTCCTCTTCCTTTACCTCATCCTTTTCCACAAATGACTCAACGAGTTATGGTATTGACCATGACTCGTGGTCATGTCCGTGGTCACCCAAAAATCAAAAATTTTCCAACTTAAGTGTAGCACCTCACATGAGTCACTCCATGACTCGTGGTCTACCCTACGAGTCACCGGATGACTCATTCTGTGACTTGGTGCAAAAAATCCTATTTTCTCCATTTTCACTCCCCGATCTGATCTTAGGATTTTTAAGGAATTACATTAAATGACTGGTCTTATATTATTATTACTTGGTATACGGGTTATTAATTAGGGTTGTCCATTAATTCTTACCAATACCGTGTTAGATACTGACCCTACGCCTACATTCTTTTTTGAGTGCAAATTTCGATCCAGGCAGTTCCTCACGCCCTCACCTGTAGAGCCGTAGTTTTAGAGTTATAGAAGGTGGGAAGATGTGGACCCAGTTCACTCCCTCGTTGCAGATATATTTCTTTCAGACATTTGAAAACTTTATTTTATTTTTAGTTGTTAGTTTCCTTAGCTCTTAAACAGACGTCTGGCGCAATGATAATCAGGTTCTGGGAACTTGTTTATTTAGTTTTGGTATGCGCAGTGTATTGATACAAAATTGTTCTTAGGACATAACAATTGATTTTTTTTCATGAATGTCTTAATTTTAGGGTCATTTGGGAATTGTTATCAGGTTTCGCTAGTTTGCCCATCGGGGGGTTAGTGTAGGTGCCAATCACGGCCATTTGATCGTGACACACCATCCTCTAAACTTTTCCATGACTGGTTAGTATGATTCATACCACGGTTGTATGAGTAGTAACATGTAATCATGGTTTCTCTCAGTCACCCCTACTAATTTCCTTGACCCCCCGTTACGAGTCCAAGTATGACCCATACCTCCATTCTATGAGTCGTACTCTGACTTGTACTGAGGCTTTTCCCCACTTTTCTGCATGATCAAGTTTTAAATCCATAGTCTAGTCCCAGGGATTTTTGGGGTGTTACAATATCTCCCCTTTAAGAACATTCATCATTGAATGAAGGCTAAGTAAGCTGAAAGACTAGGGGAAAGAGTTGCAATCCTGCACTAAAAGCTATAAACTGATTTCTGGAGGAGTGATTGACTCTGAATTGGGATAGACATGCAATTGAACTTATGCAACTAGGGTGCATATTTAAACATGGATAGAGCTGATAAGTACAAGACTGAATAGGGTACTAAGGAGGAATTTAGTACCTGATGTTGAAGCTGAGCTGGAAGGGAATAGGTGAGGGTATTGATCCATCATGTCTGCTTCTGTTTCATATGTAGCTCCCTCAACTAGATGGTTCCTCTATAACACCTTTACTGAAGCGACCTCCTTGTTTCTCAGCTTATGAATCTGACGGTCTAGGATCTGAACTGGATCTTCTTTGTATAAGAGGCCATCCTTTACACCAATACCCTCTAGAGGCATTATTGAGGTTGAGTCTCTAACACATTTCTTCAACATGGACACATGGAAGACTGGGTGCACCGATGCTAACTTTGTAGGCAACTCTATCTCGTAAGCCATATTGCCAATGCATCTCATGATTCTGTAGGGGATAATATACCTAGGACCGATATTTCTTTTCTTTTTGAATCTCATCACCCCTTTCATAGGTGAAATTTTCAAGTACACCCAATCAGCCACAGCGAACTCCAACTCCCTTCTCCTTACGTCTGCTTATGATTTCTATCGGTTTAAAGCTGTTTTCAGCCGTTCCCTGATAAGTTGAACCTTTTGCATGGCCTCGTGTATTGAATCAGGCCCTATTAAGGTAGATTCACCAATATCAAACCATTCTATAGGAGATCTGCACCTCCTACCATATAATTCCTTGAACGGGGCCATCTAAATACTGGAGTGGTAGCTGTTGTAGTATGTAAACTCAATGAGAGGTAGGTGATCATCCCAACTACCTTTGAAATTGATACATAAGCCCTTAAGATATATTTCAAAGTCTGAATAGTCTGCTCATCCTGGCTATCTATTTGTGGATGGAGCTGTGTTGAGCTTGACCTGAGTATCAAGTCCTTTCTGGAATGACTTCCGGAAGTGCAGGGTGAACTAAGTACCCCTATCTGAGATGATAGATAAGAGAACTCCATGAAGTTTGTCAGATATATAGTCTAGCATAATCCTTCGTTGAATCTGTAGTCTTAACTGGTAGAAATATGCTGACTTGGTCATTGGGTCTACAACCACCCAAATTAAGTCATTTTGTCCATGAGTACGAGGTAAACTAGTGTTGAAGTCCATATTCACTTCTTCCCACTTCCAGGTAGGAATATTGATATCCTAGTCTTTGATGTTCAACTTTGACCTGTTGGCAGTTTGGACACTTAGCCACAAATTCTACAATGTCCTTCTTCATGCCATTCCACCAATAGATTTCCTGTAGATCACGGTACATCTTGGTGTCACCTGGGTGGATAGAGTACCTGGTGCTGTGATATTCCATTAGTACCCATTGCCTCAAGTCATCTACATCTGGAACACATAACCTGCCCTAGTAACAGAGCACACCATCTCCCTCTTTGGAGAATGCTTCCACCTCTTTTCTTGGAACTTATTCCTTTAACTTGAATAGAATGGGATCTTTATCTTGCTTTGACTACTACACGTGAGGATTTTGAGTCTCTCTGGATCATAACTCCACCCTTTGCTGAATCAACTAACTGGATCCCTAACCGAGCCAATCCATGGATATCCTTTGCTAGTTCCTTTTTACCACCTTCAACATGTACAATACTTCCTATAGACATCATGATGAGGGCATCAACCACTACGTTCGCCTTGTCTGAGTGATACAACACACTCATATTATAATCCTTCAGTAAGTCTAGCCATCTTCTCTGATGAAGATTCAAATCCTTATGACCGAACACGTACTGTAGACTCTTGTGATCAGTGAAGACATCCACATGAACCCCATAGAGATAATGTCTCTAAATCTTCAACGCAAACACTGCTGCTACCAATTCAAGATCATGAGTTGGATAGTTTTTCTCATGAACCTTGAGCTATCTGGAGGCGTAAGCTATGAATTTGCCATGTTGTATCACAAACTCGTCTAAACCTTATGAAAGAGTCAGAATTGGGGCTGTAGTGAGTCGAGTCTTCAACTCCTAAAAACTCTTCTCCCATTCATCAGACCACTGAAACTTCATATTTTTCTAAGTTAGTTTGGTCAAAGGGGAGGCAATGGAAGATAAACCTTCAAAAAAACCCATCTATAATAGCTGGCTAGACCCAAGAAACTCCTGATGTCTGTCGGAGAAGTGGGTCTTGGCCAGTCCTTGACCGCCACTATCTTCTCAGAATCCACTTGAATTCCTAATAACGCTCAAACCATACTTCCTATCGAAGTATGAAGCGGACGTTGTCAATAAAGAACCCAACTAAGAGGTTGGGTTCGAACCCACAGGGAATACGAAAGATCTAGACAAAAGACAGTAGGTGAACTTGTTGGGTAGTTACTCCAAATTAGGGGTTCTAAAGAAAACAATAATTAGAAACAACTGTTAAAACTTTGGTTAAAATAAAGAATGAAGGATAACTAGGGTTTTATGTTCCCCATGGGTTTATAACTACTTCGGATATACATACATGATCATCACCAATGCTTACTTATAGAACTGATAACTAAGGTTCATTCAAACGATTGATTTGTCCCTATTGAATGACTATACTCAATCACCGGATCAGGTCTCATGAGAGATTGGAAATTAACTGTTATCAATATGTCCCAACTTTAACTATCCCGCGAACACAGCTCAAGTTAATACAATGATCATCAAGATCAAGACTTTGTTGTAATTCTCTTTTCCTACTCTCTACCTCTCTAAGCTCAAGCAAGTAAAGAATTTAGGCAAGTCCTAATATTGTACACCGTTAAGAAATGTTTAAGCATGAAGAGAATACAATACAAGTGTTTTTCATTGGTTTTGAATAACTTTTATGTAACTCTAGCTTGTTAATCCACCATGGGTCCCACAACCCTAGCTACAAAGGTTTTAGCCTCTCATAGTTGCAAGATTGTAATTTTTATTCATAATTAAATACATAAATTAATACTTACAATTATGGATGAGAAAAAAACTTCTTTAAATAAATCAGCAAAATCCTCAAGAACAAAGTATGAAGATCAAGAGAAATCAAGAAAAGGTTGATCACAAGACAATCAACTTAATTCTATTTTTAATCCTTAATTCTCACGTCCTCTAATGTTAACTAACGCTGGTCTAATGATTTCTAATGAAAATAAAACATAAAACGTATTTATACACTGTCAAAGAACAATTTGTAAACTGAACTGGGATCCTAGGGCTGGTCAGAGATATATATCTAAAATGTCATGACCGCCTAATGGACTAATAAACCGGATTCTAATAACTGGAAGGCACCACCACTGACACCTCGGGAAAAGACTGAAGTCAAATTAATCAGTTGACAAGTTCTGAATAGTTCTGAAGAGGTTCTATGTTCTAACTGAACTAAACTACTAAGCAGCAAATAGAGAACTCAACTCATTCCAACAACATGAGAATTCCATAATATAGTAAAAATTCAAGAACTAAAGAAATCTCATCCGACAAAGCTAAAATCATTCTTATCAATGAAATATTTGCTGAACATATATATTTCATAAGAATTACTAGGAAATTCATCCCAAAACATACTTCATTCACTAGATGGAATTTATTACGCAAATAATCTTTACTCGAAAATTTAGGGCTTGAACACTTGGCAAGAACATCAACAATTCAGGTAAGAATTGATGGAGATCATATCAATAATAAAAAAAGGATATCATTCTATATGGAATTAATGAATAATATCATATAATTTATACATATTCGAAAACTCACGGCTAAAACAGATAGAGAAACTATGGGAGGGTTTTGGGGGACACAAGCGAAGAACAATTTCCCTTGTTGAATTCCTCCGAGAAAAGTAAAATTATTTAAAAAAATATGCATAATATAACACATAACAATGAGAATCTCATCATAACATAACATAACATCATAACTGAATTGTTTGACTCAAGGCTGAAATTTGATAGTCATGAGTTAAACTGAATATTGAGTTAAACCTGCTTTAAAACATATATATATATATAGATATATAAATCTCATGTATGATGAACACGCATAACTGAAATCATGAGTAACAATGGGAGATCCATCTTTTAACCGACATACCACGATAGAGTTTACGTGATTCCAACTATCACACTCAAGAGGGTAGAGCCGTCCAAAACCTTTCCAGGGCTAGGGATGATACCATGATATCGATATCAAGCTTATGGCCCAATAGGGCAGGAGATAGCTCACAAGGAAGGTCCCGAAGTCATATATGTATAACCCTACGTTGGTGCGTAGTTTTGAGGCATAGGGTGCAATCCTTAGCCTACTCGGTGCTAGACACTACTCCCAAAACTATGCATATGATCTACATCATTTTTCAACGAGGCTCAACATCGTCTATTGACGAAGCTCAATAATCAAATACATCTCAAAGATGAATTTATGCATATGAGAAGCTTTAACTCAAACCATACCACAAGATGAAATTTAAGTGGGAGTCTTCGCCCCAAAACCATGTGGTATGCTTAATTCGAAAATCACAAATCATAATTTAACATATGGGCATTGCGCAATACATTATCATGCTTGAAAATACTCAATTCATATCGAAAACATGATCATAAACATGGGTAGCTTGGAGACATGCTTTTCATCATAATATCTCATCATAATCAAACATTCATCACAAGTCTCATCTTTCATGACCTTCTCATCAATGGGCCTTTTGATTCATAAAACTTGAAACATGATTTCTAATTGAAAATAATATAAAACTTGTCCATGAATCATAATTCAATAGTAGAAACATATTTTAATCATACCCATGTAAAGGATTAGAAAATTCATGGATCAGGTTAAAATCTCATATATTAAACATAGGAAATTCATGATTTAGAGAGGGATTGGGCATGGGTGTGAAAGGATTCACCCATTCATAACTCTACATACCTGAGGGTAGCTGATTGTTACACTTCTTTGAATTCCCAATAGGAGTTGAAGAGAATTTGAAGAACAATAAGTTTGATCACCCTCTCTAACCTTCTACCTTTGCATGCATAAATGTAAATGGCCTAAAATGAACTTAACCCCTTTAAAAGTCATCATTTATAACTCAAAACGATGTAGTTTAGGCCCTAGGAGCTTAGAAATTACAGAATAGCCCTTACTAAATTCGCAGAAAAAACTGTCAGTTGGACCCCACGAGGAACCTAAGGAGTCGTAACCTTGGGCCACGACTCGTGGCTTCATCAGTTAAGTACACTGCTTATCAGATCATCTATGCTCGTCATGGTTGACATCACGATTCATTGCTGGTGACCAGAAGTCGTGGTCACCAATCGTCACGTACACTCTGAATCTCAATTTAACTTAACCCTGCTAGTCATGACTCATCCCACGAATTGTGGTGGCTAACCACAACTCATGGGTGCCTCCCGTTAGGTACACTGCCTCCTGCTTTTCATTTCTCAATCACCACTTCCCATGATTGACCTAACGAGTCGTGGGGACTGATCACGACTCGTTGTCACGTTTGTAGGGATCCCATTTCACAATTTCTAACTCACCACCAAGGCATCACAATGAGTCACATCACGACTCGTGGATTGCTCTCATGGATCACCTCACGACCCGTTCCGATACCTAATGCCAAATTTTAATTTTTGTCTGTTTCAACTTTCGGGTCTGATCTTTGGGCTTCTAGGGTATAACACCAGTGATGGACCATCAAAACAAGAGTTAGTCCTCAGGCGATTTAATAAGTTACTGAATTCCAGCATGTGACAGACCAACACCTTGATGACAAACCATCAGGGGCGGATCTATGTGGGAGGGTGGGGGTGCTACGAAACCCGTAC
>JACEIK010000603.1:387497-401071 GCA_018107945.1 Datura stramonium
TCCCCGGGCCTTTTTCTAGCATGTATGGCTTTCAAATACTCTTAACCAACACGCGAATAGGCCATCTATGTGCCGGGAATTTACGGGGTGTAACATTGTAGACCCATGGGACTGTTAGGACGACTATAGTTACTAGTTGACTCAATGTGACCTTGTAGGGGTATGTAGATTGAATTTTACTCGCCAGGGATTATGAGGGCGCCGGGTGGGTTATTCTGTGCTGGTTGTACCTTCTGGCTTATAGGGTCTAGGTAAAGTTCTTATTTGCATTAGTTACTGATAGATTAGATAGCAGGAAGTTCAGCTATTCAAGTAGTAACTCTATTCCTTTCTTTCAGTTACTTTTATTTTCCTTTTAGTTTATACAGTTATTTACAGTTATTGGGTTACATATTCGGTACATATTGTACTGACACCCTTCTGGGCGCTGCATTACTTGCCTGTAGGTGCCGATAGATGTGGACCAGGATCTTTTTAGCTTTCAGCCGAAGTTAGCAGAGCAGTCAGCTCCATTCCACCGGAGCTAATAGCTAGAAGGTCTACTCTCTTTGTTTGTAAAGTTTATGGGTAGTTTGGGGCCCTATCTCGACAATTATATCACTCCTTGAGGCTTTCAGATTATTTCAGATTCCCTGTGGTTAGTTGTGGATGGCCGTGTGGGGCCCATGTATGTTTTATTTTACATGTTGGCTGTGTGGGGCCTCGTTTAGCTGTTAGTAGAGGCATTGTTGGCCATAGCTTGGTTTAGTGCTTGATTTACTCTACAATTATAATTAGACATCACGGTGGCCTTGTCAGCCCGCATAGGATTCCCTGTTGTTACCAATTTCTGGTTAGCTATTTTCTTTTACATGTAGCTATAAGGCCTTGTCAGTTGGGGTTGTGTTTACATTTGAGATATAGCCCGTTGGTTTCTTTATTTAAGGATTAGGCATGCACCAGAGGTGCATATGCACAGTCAGTCCAGTTCAGATCCTAATAGGGCACCAAGTGCCAGTCATTCCCCCTAAGGTGGGGTGTGAAAAACAAGAGCCATCATACCACCACCTTTGCCTGCTAGGTTAAAGTTTAATATCACTAGCACCATGATACAGTTGCTGAATATGAAAGAGGTATTTAATGGTAATGTAGTTAACGATACGAATCTACACCGAATGAACTTTCTTGGTATATGCAAGGCATATGATAACGCTCAAACCACACCTCTTACTGAAGTATGAAGCGGACATTGTCAATAAAAACCCAACTCGAGGTTGGGGTCGAACCCACAGAGTATATGGGAGAACTAGATTACAGCCGGTAAGTGAACTTGTGAGGTAGTTACTTCACAATAGCGGGATTTTGAAGAAAATCAATAATAAAAACAAGTATTAAAACTCTAGTGTTGAGTCAATATCAAAGGATAACTAGGGTTTGTGTTCCCCATGGGTTCATACTGTGTGATTATCACCAATACTTACTTATAGAACTGCTAACTTAGGTTCATTCAGACGGCCGACCAGTCCCTATTAAATAACTATACTCAATCACTTGACCAAGTCTCAGGAGTGGTTTCAAACTATCCGTTATCACTAAGTTTCAGATTTGACTATCCTACGACCACAACTCAAGTTAATACAATGATAATCAAAATCAAGGCTCTGTTGTAATTCTCTTTTCCTAATCTCTACCTCTTAGTCCTACGCAAGTAAAGAATTCGGGCATGTTCTAACATTGCGCCCCATTAAGAAATGTGTAATAATGAAGAGAATACAATATAAATATTCGTATTGGTTTTAAAATCACTTTGTGCAACCCTAGCTTGTTAATCCACCATGGTTCCCATAACCCTAGCTATGGAGGTTTTAGCCTCTCATAGTTGTAAGATTGTGAATTGCATTCATGATTAGAAACATAAATTAATACTTACAAGAATGAATGAGAAAAAGACTTCCTTTTATTACTCAGCAAATTCTTCAAGAACAAATAGCAAGAACAAAAAGAATTCAAGGAAAGGTTGATCACAAGTCAAATCAACTCAATTCTCTCTTTCTCTCCTAAAATCTCTTCTTCGATCGCTTCTCCTAAAAAATAAAACCTAAAATGTATTTATACAGACACAAGAATCCTTTTCCTAGGCTGACAGGGTGAATTTCCATATCTGGTTCCGCCTTTATCACAAGTCAACCTACGACACATAGCAGCATCCAACGACCCATACCATCCTTTAGTACCTTGCATGATTGGCTGGATTTTTACTAAGTGTGGGATCTTGGTATGACTCGTACCTCCATCCTATGATCCGTACTGAGCTCCCGTGGATTGACTCTGAAACTTTGAAATTCTTCTGAAGTTTATCACGACCACCATGGTATGACTCGTACCTTCATTCCACGGTTCGTACTTTCTTTCCGTAGCAGGAGTCAGCCGCTTATGCAAATTTTTTGATTCTTTTCACGAATCCATCACCACGACTCGTACAAGCTTGGTACAACTCGTACTGAGACTCGTACATTGCATCTCTTCAACCTTAGCCTTCTGTAACTTTTCACGAACATCAGTACGACTCGTAGGACCTTCCTACGCCTCGTACTATGGACTACACTTTTAGCCTATTTTGCATCCTTCAGGCTTTCTTTTGCAATTTTTAGGTCCAACACCAATTTATCTTGCAATCAAAGGAAAAGTGCCTTATATCCACATAAACACACCTAAATCCATGCTATTTTCATAGTTTTGAGCGTCAAAAGTGTTGTAAATCCACAACACATCAATACCCTCAACTTAAGACTTTTGCATATCTTCAGGCAAAGAAAAGAAAAAATAAACACGATGCTCAACTAGAAAGTATACTTAAGTACTACAACCAATATCCAAACAAAACCTGCACTTTCTATACAAACTATATTGACCCTTTCTCATAGAACAACATCAACTAATGCGTTACAAGCAACCTCAAGACATCATAAACAGGGATCAAAACATGCCATCCATATCAACAGGCAATCAAGTCATCACCAATGTTGTCCACACAGACCAATAGTAAAAGCAAACACAATCCATGTACCCTCACACAAATGAAGTCCACACTGAAATAGGAGATGTCAAACATAGCATGAGACTAAACAAATAAGGCGCTCACTCTAACAAAGAAGTTACAAGTATTATGTGGCAGATACTATAGGCTTGCCCTTATTTTCTCTACTTTGGTTTATCAGATGGTAAAGTTAGGATAACTATAGGACTTGATATAGCTTGTAATGTAGGCTTAGGGATGGACATGATAAAGTTGAGGGATTTTATAAGTGACTATCCCTTCCTTGGAACTACATGCATTGGCTACACCATTCACCGATTTCACCCTTTTTTATACATATTTGCATGGGTGTGGTGAATTTTCAACGTTTTTAGCATTTTCATTTTCCTTTGAGTTTTTGTTTTCAAGATTTTCAGCATTTTTCATCTCTTTTCTTTTTTTTCATCACACCTCAGTTTTCACCATTTTGTTTCTCTTTTCTTTTCCTTTCTTCCGTTCCCACCAATTACGCACCCCTACTCTAGCCACCCTTAACTTAAGTATTTTGCTTATGTTGAGGTTCACAATATCCAAGGAAGGACCAGGTCCAGAACAGGTTCATTGTAAAAAAAATGGTTAGGGTTAATCGGCAAATCAAAGAAACATGGTGATTAAAGGCTCAAACTTGGGATCAAGGGTTTCATGCAACTTTGGTAGGGTAATATAGGCTAAGAGTGAGCTAAACAAAAATGGCCTATGATCATATCCTAACCAACCATACTTAGCCTATCCAAAGACCTACCAGGCAAGTTCTAGATCTTTAACACAATAGCGAACTGAATACTATACCTCATTCACACATGGTACATGAACTATTTTCACTACACTTGTTTGGTTTATACATGGATTAACAATACTACTCATGGTGACAAACTAAATGACATCAAAAGATCCACATCAATCATGCATGTTGTCACAAATACATAACTAATGCATCAGAAAATTATTAAACATGGTCAATATTTTTCAAAAACCAAATCTAGTGCATTTTTATTGGCTAAGTACTCCTAAGATACTATCTAATTAAACAAAAATCACAAACTAAAAAAATAAAAATCCTACACATGCTGATTCTACTAGATAGCATGCCTGAAGGAAGAGAAACACGACAAGAAAAACCCTCAAATGAATCAAAAAATTCAAAAATCACAAGTACACCCCCTCCCCGTTTTGAAAAGTAAGATTCGTCCCCGAAGCATCAACTACAAGAATATAGGGAAGAGAACATACTTGTGGTGCATTAGGCGCTCCTGTCCTCTTGTGGAGGTGGTATCTCCGCTGTAGAAGTGGCGCTAGCAGTGGCCGGCGTGCTCAATTGTGTGTCAATAGGGGGAGTGGTCCCCCCATCAGTAGTTCTGGCTGCTTGGACGACCTCTGTAACTGTCAGGGCTGAATGTGGCTCTCCCAAAGGGTCACAACCACTGGCAAGCTCGGGCTGAACTGTGGTGGAGCTGCCTGCTACTCTAGCTCTCTCATGCAGCTTAGACATGTCTGTCATGAGTCCGCATGCTCTCTACTGTGGACCGCTTGCTCTCTTTTCTCTCTTTCTTCCTCCTCTTTCTCAGACTCTCCTCTCTTTCATCCTCAACATCTCTTTTCTTACCCTTTTTAACAGATGTAGTCGGCTCCCAATATGCTACCAAATCAATCTCATCATCAGGCTCGGCATCTAGGTCCGGAAGAGTGGGGGCTGCTAATACTGGTTTTGTCATGATGACAACCAACTACTTAGCTCCGAAGGGCCCCCAACTCCGCATAGAGAATGCTGGTATCGGTCTGCTCCGCCATCCTCTCATTGAATCGGATCCCAAAACTATCTAGGCGAGCATGTAAACCCTAAGTTTCTTCCTCTATCACTGACTTGACCCATGGTTTTACATTGTCCATCATGGCCTGAATATTTCGCTCCACCATGGTCAATCGTTTTGCTATCTTTTGGAGGAAGTCCTATGGTACCAAGGTATACCCTGTTGGTGTCTGAGCTTTCATGATGGGCAGTGGTGTAGCTGAGGTGCTAGGAGCTGACTCTGAATGAATGACGTCTGTAACCAGTATCTCGCTCTGCTCTTGTGTAATAGGAACATTCACCTATGCGTCCCCTACTAACTGGGCTGCTAGAATTGCTGTGGGAATCCTGGATCTTCTCATTAGGTTCATCTCATCCTGGATAAGACCTATGTCCACAATCTTTTGGCCTCCAATCAACCGCTCGTCACCCCATGGAACTTCTGCCTCCATACATAATCTGAACGCAAGACTTGGGAATGGGATAGTAGTGCTCCTTCCCACCTCCCAACCTCATATCTCATCTTCTATTATCCTTTGGATATTGATAGGGTAATGAGACACGAGGCATGCCACCAAAGCCGCTTTATTAGCACTCAATGTATTTTCGTTGACCATAGGTGCTAACCGATGGCGCATAGTGTCCAATAGGCTTTTTCTATGAAATTTAGTGAGTTCTTGGTCACCTTCTTTCCACCTGTAACCTATTCGGCTTCATCCATGTTCTCAGCAATCACGCTTGCTAGCCATTGCAGTTGCCTCTGTCGCTCCAGCACAGTCAAGGATCCAATATGCTTTATTGCCTCCACCCTGTAATTGTACTCTGGCTTCATCCTTGTAGGTGTGAACTATGGTTCGTACAACATTCGAGCGATGGTCCGCTGAGATATATCAACCTCCCAACCTCGAACCATAACACTCTCTAGACGAGGCTGATCTTTTATCTTCTGCCCTTCCTTTGCCTTTACCTCCATGGTGGCCAAATAGTTGGCATAGAACTCCTGAACTATGTCTTATGTGTACTGTTCTGGAGTCTTGGACATCCACCCAAAACCATAGAAGCTAAAAATCCGCTTCATCTCCTCAACTTCATTAAGTGAGGTTGTGAGGATCCGCGGTTCTTCTTGGATGCTTCTCCTTGGATTATTCTTGGCGGTGAGAGAGATGCTCATAGATTTCTTTAGCTCCTGAGACTCTCCACCAAATTGTACAACTTTCCCTGGGTGGGGTCTGTTCTTGTGCAACATTAGGAGCCTCCTCCTCTGATTTTTCACTGCCGCTCTCTTCTCCACTTTGGGTCTCCCCTGATCCTTCTTCAGCATTGGAGTCATTTCCTAACTACTGTTGTTCCTCCCTAACTCCCCTTCTCAGACTGAAGAGCTTAAGCGGATGTGGCAGTGGTTGCTTCAGCTTGGGCATTGTTTTTGCCCTAGTGGTTCTTGTTCCATCAGTGTCTGAAGTGTCTACTTGATACTCTTCAACTGAACCACTCGGTGAGTCTCCCGCCTTGTCAACACCGACTTAGTTGTTTCATCAATTAGTGTCCTTCGGGATTTTGTTTTGTCTGCCTAGCGTTTGTATGTCATTGTACCTGTAGAGAAAGAAGTTAACATTCCAGTTTTGAAAATAAAGATTTAGAAGGGAGATGTTCAGATTCTCATCATCGATCATCACTACGGGTCGTACCATGAAGGTACGACTCGTGAGAAGTCCCAACATTACAACCACCTTTCAGTATGACTCGTAGGTACGACTCGTACCACAAAGGTATGATATGTACCTTGAGTCGTCTGATGAAGCCCTGCGTTGGTATTTTTCTGAATTTTTCCACGACTCATGGTACGACCCGTAGGTCGATTCCACGAGTCGTAGGAAAGACATTTTTATGCGACCTTGTTCAGTTTGGTGGTACGAGTGCTCAGTACGACTCGTAGTAGCAACCTACTATCCGTACTGTGACTCATACCACTTCCATATTTTCTTTTCTCAGTTTGCAAGGGTTCTTTTTCACATTTTAAGGTACTTAGATTTCCCCCCAGGTCTAGGCTCATCATTAACTCAATTTAACCCATACCCAATCCTCCCCTTTTGACCTACTTCCTGTAACTCATTATGTTTCAAGGCCTAAGTTCAACAATATTTAACATCTCTTTAGTCGAAAAAGAACATTACACAACACCCTGATCATTGTCTCTTTTTTCAAAATCAAGTTTCGAGCCTGGTGAGTGACTCACAGGGGTTTTGACACCATCACTCTCAATATATGAATCTTAGATATGTTTAATAAAACATACTTGATTGATGCTTCATCAACTGTAAATGACCATATAGGGTTATCAAAACTTGGGTCGAGCAAGAATTTTGCTTGATTTTTTGGTGATTTTGAGTTACGGGTAGGGAAAGTGAGTTTGAGTCATACCTTTGAGTGTTTAAGCATAGGAGAGGGAATTTGTGAGGTTTAAATAGGTAAGGGCAAATTTTAAAAAATTTGGGCCGAGTCGGGTACTAATGCCAGTTTTAACCCGTCACAACTTGTACCACGAGTCATAGGAAGTACTTACGGCTCGTCCCTTGGACTCGTGCGTGACCCTGTTGAAGAAAACTTGTGACCTAGGAATAAATCCTACGACTCTTACCACCGAGGTACGGTCTGTAGAATGACTCGTAGGTCAAAGGTTGGAGTCATTTTTTCTGAACCTCGCCACGACTACTGCTACGGCCTGTAGGATCTCATCATAGGTTGTACTAAGGGCCGTAGCAGCTGATGTTTCAGCCTCCTGTTTTTAATTTCCCTACACACTGAGCACACATTAGTTTAATAACTTGGGTTGCCTCCCAAGAAGCGATTGATTTAACGTCGCGACATGACGTAGGTAGCCTGGTTACTCAGACTTCACCAAACTACCACTTGGGTTGCCTCCCAAGAAGCGCCTGATTTAATGTTGCAGCACAACGCAAATCTCTTGACTATTCAGAATTTGTCAAGTGATTCATACTCATCCTCCAGTGTTGAGATCCCACTAAATTCCGTGGGTTGCTTCATTTTCCTGCAGATGATGAATTTGACCTCTTCTTGATTTAATCTAAATTTCAGCAGGCCATCTTCCACATCTACTAGAGCCCTCCCGGTTGCAAGGAATGGTCGCCCCAAAATGATGGGGACGTCATAATCAACCTCGCAATCCAAAATCACGAAGTCCGTTGGGAATATAAATTTTTCTACCTTGACAAGCACATCGATTAGGATGCCCACCGGCTTCTTAACTGTTTTGTCAACCATCAGTAGCAACATATTGGTCAGTGTGGGGGCTCCCAATTCTAATTTCTTGAACACGGCCAAGGGCATCAAATTAATGCTAGCTCCCAGCTCATAGAGTGACCTTGCAAACTCGACATTGCCAATCATACATGGTATAGTGAAGGCACCTGGGTCTTACTTTTTTTGTGCTAGGATCCTTGTAGCTATGGCACTACAGTGATGCACATTGTCAACAAACTCATAGCTCACAAATCTCTTCTTAGTCACTAGGTCCTTCATAAACTTTGCATATCCTGGCATTTGCTCTAATGCTTCGACCAATGGTATGTTCACAGATAGTTGCTTAAGCATTGAAAGGATTTTCTGGAACTTACAATTCTCCTCCTTTTTCTTCATAGATTGAGGGAATGGTTGTGGTGGTCGTGGGATAGCTTTATGAACTTGGGTTTCCCGTTGATCCATGTCTGGTTCCTTCTCACCGCTCGGGGCCTCTTGCAACTCACCATTCTCTCTCTCAGCACTTGTATCATCTTTCTCAATTATGCTTTCTTTCTTCCACTCAACTTCAATTGGAAACGAGGGATCAATTGTGGTTTTACCACTCTTAGTCATCACCGCCATACAATGCGCATCGTTCTTTGGATTTTGGACAGTATTGCTAGGTAGTGTACCCTTTTGTCTAGGGTTCATTGATGCTGACAGTTGCCCAAGTTGGTGTTCGATCTGCTTGATGGTAGTAGCATGACATTTCACTTTTTTACCCATACTTGATAAGTCACCTCGGATTTCCTTCAGTTGATCATCAGTGGACCTCACCTTCTTAAACATCTTAGCTGTCATGCTTTCAAACATTGATTGTCCAACCTCCCCTTCTCATACGTTGGGAGGCACATAGACTCCAGCCCGATCATTGTGGTATCCATCGTTTCATCTCCAATCTCCTTCTCGATCACGACCTCGGGTCATGTCTCTGAACACGTTTCTGTTGTAGTTGTCTCTATACTAGTTCTGACCTTGATTTCCAGAACCTTGGCGCCAATTGTCTTGTCCAGACGCTTGGGCATTGGTTCAGAAACCTGCCACCTGGCTATCTAGGAAGTTTGCCTCTTCCTTAGAATCAGAGTGATTAGATCCTTGTTCCCTACCTTGAGTTCCCACTGAATTGACCTGTTCGGCTCAAGCTCCAATAATGTGCTTTGTCTGCAGGTCAAAGGATGTGCGCATATGAGCCAACTCCTAGTCGCGCTCTTTTTCTTTTCTTCGTTGGTCTGCAGTCAAACCAAAAGAATATGTGCCTACCACTGCATCAGCCTCCCTCGTATACCAGACCCTGTTGGTCTTAGTCACCTTGTCAAGAATGGTGGCAGATTGCTCCCAGGTGTGACTCATCAATTCTCCTCCATCTATCGTGTCTGCTACAAGTTTGGTGCTATTGTTCAGAGACCTGTAAAATATTCCAACAAAATATCATCTGGGATTTTGTGGTTAGGGCACTTTGTCAACTTCTTTTTGAATCTCAACCAAGTTTCATGAAGTGCCTCAGTGTTAATCTGTAGAAAATTATAGATCTCATCCTTTAGCTGCAACATCCTGGATGGGGGAAAGAATCTTTCCAAAAAGGCCTATTTGAGCTCCCTCCAATTGGTTATGGAGTCGTTGGGAAACTCTGATAACCATAAGGTAGCTTCGCCTGATAGAGAGAAAGGGAAGAGTCTGAGCCGTATTGCATCCTAGCTTACTTCGGGCAACCTGTATGACTTGCATATTCCTACGAAGTTCATTAAGTGCAGGTTGGCGTCATCCGCTGCGTGACCACTGAACATTCCTTTCATGTTTAGTGATTGAATCATGGTGCTCATAATGTTAAATTTGGCCCCAGCAGGCAGTGGTGGTGGCACAATTGCTCCAGTCGACCAAACTTCATTAATGTCTGGGTCATCATCATCATCGAAGAACTGAGGGGAAAATCTATGAGCTATGTTGCCCCTCCCCCGTCAACCAACGTTTACTACCTCATCTCTGTCATCTTTTGCATGCTGTTGTACAACTTTCCTAGCTTCTTCAGCTATGCGGGCTTCTCTTTGCTCGTGATTCTCCATTCTATGCGGTGCCCTCTCGATCTCTGGATTTAGTGGAACAAGGGGATCTCCTCTACTCCAAGTGCTTGGCATTCATCGGAGGACAGCCTGTGGGTATCAAAAACACAAAAATAAACGTAACTAAGGAAATAACTACCAAAAAGCCAAATACCAGCTAATAACCTAGTTTCAGCAGTATTCCCCGGCAACGACACCACTTATTGATAACACTCAAACCATACCTCTTACTGAAGTATGAAGCGGACGTTGTCAATAAAGAATCCAACTAGAGGTTGGGGTCGAACCCACAGGGAATATGGGAGAACTAGATTACAGCCGGTAAGTGAACTTGTGAGGTAGTTACTTCAAAATAGGGGGATTCTAAACAAAATCAATAATAAAAAGAAGTACTAAAACTATGGTGTTGAGTCAATATATAAGGATAACTAGGGTTTGTGTTCCCCATGGGTTCATAACTGCTTTGGGTATACGCTCGTGATTATCACCAATACATATTTATAGAACTAATAACTTAGGTTCATTCAAACGACTGGCCAGTCCTTTGATTATATAAGGAATTAAAAAGTGGATTTTTTCAAACGAAGACTCTTCTTTTTAGGAAGACAATTATTGAATTACTATACTCAATCACTCGACCAAGTCTCATGAGCGGTTTCAAACTATCCGTTATCACTAAGTTCCATATTTAACTGTCATGCGACCACAACTCAAGTTAATATAATGATTATCAAAATCAAGGCTCCGTTGTAATTCTCTTTTCCTAATCTTTATCTCTTAGTCCTAAGCAAGTAAAAAGAATTCGGGCATATCCTAAAGTTGCGCACCATTAAGAAACATATAAGCATGAAGAGAATACAATATAAGTATTTTTATTGGTTGTAAAATCTCTTTGTGAAACCCTAGCTTGTTAATCCATCATGGTTACCAAAACCCTAGCTATGGAGGTTTTAGCCTCTCATAGTTGTAAGATTGTGAATTGCATTCATGATTAAAAACATAAATCAATACTTACAAGAATGAATGACAAAAACACTTCCTTTTATTACTCAGCAAAATCTTCAAGAACAAATAGCAAGAACAAGAAGAATTCAAGAAAAAGTTGATCACAAGTCAAATAAACTCAATTCTCTCTTTCTCTCCTAAAAATCTCTTCTTCGACCGCTTCTCCTAAAAAATAAAACCTAAAATTTATTTATACAGACACAAGAATTCTTTTCCTAGTCTGAAAGGGTGAATTTCCATATCTGGTTCTTCCTTCGTGACGAGTCAACCTACTACCCATAGCAGCATCCTACGACCCTTACCATCCTTTTGTACCTTGTTGGATTTTGGCTAAGTGTTTGATCCTAGTATGAGTCATACCTCCATCCTATGATCTATACTGAGCTCCCATGGCTTGACTCTAAAACTTTGAAATTCTTCTGAAGTTTATCACGACCGCTATGGTATGAATCGTACATTCATTCCACGGTTCGTACTTTCTTTCCATAGCAGGAGTCAGCCTCTTATGCAAATTTTCTGATTCTTTTCATGAGTCCATCAACACGATTTGTACACGCTTGGTATGACTCGTACTGAGACTTGTACATTTCATCTCTTCAACCTTAGCCTTTTGCAACTTTTCACGGCCATCAATAAGACTCGTCGGACCTTCCTACGGCTCATACTGTGGACTGCACTCTGAGCCTCTTTTGCATCCTTCTGGCTTTCTTTTGCAATTTTTAGGTCCAACACCAATTTATCCTGCAACCAAAGGAAAAGTGCCTTATATCCACATAAACACACCTAAGTCCATGCTATTATCTTAGTTTTGAGAGTCAAAAGTGTTGTAAATCCACAACACCATTAGCATATAGGTTACCAAGTGTAAGCTAGTATGCTATAAGATTGAGACTCTTCCCATTCTCTCTATCTGGAGAAGCTCCACATTGGTTGACGGAGTTTCCCAATGACTCCATAACTAAATGGAGGGATCTCTAATTGGCCTTCTTGGAAAGGTTCTTCCCACCTTCAAGGATGCTAAAGCTATAGGATAATATCTATAATTTCCGCCAACTTAAGATGGAGGCACTTTATGAGACATGGTTGATATTTAAAATTAAGCTAACTAAGTGCCTAAATCATTAAATTCCCAATGAATGTTATTGGAAATATTTTACAGTTCACTAAACAACAACACTAAGACTATAGCAAGAACACTGGTAGGAGGACCATTGACAGGTCACTCATGGGAGCAAGCAACTGTATTACTAGATCGAGTGACCAAGACGAATAGGGCCTATCACACAAAGGAAGCTGAGGCCACTGCAGGTACGAATTATATAAGTATGGCTTCGAATCAACACAGAAAGTAGAAGAAGCATGATTAGGAATTATCTCAAATTAGGACATCCTTAAACCTTTACGAAGCATATTATGGGCTCTTATGAAAAAAGGTAAATAGAGTTGGAACTCAGGGTCAGGTCTGTGGTTTGAGCAGTCAGATTCTGAGGAGGAGGCAAACTTCTTGGACAACCAAATGGAAGGTTTTCAGGCCAACACCTAAGGGTTTAGATTGGACACTTGGCGCCAAGGCTTTGGAAATCAAGGTCGAAACTAGTATAGAGACAACTACAACAACAATGGGTATAAGGATAGGTGTAGAGGTCATGAGACAGAAAGAGAATGGAGAAAGAATGATGGATAGTGTAATGATTGTATAGGTTTGTATGTTCCTTCAAATTCTCGTGAGGGTGAGTCCGGACCCTTAAAATTGGATAACATAATGGTTGTGCAGAAAAAAAGGGCTAAATGGATTAATGATTAGTTGAAATATATTCGGGGTGATATATCAGGAATGGGCCAGAAGGTTGAATCCCACGCCACAATGATTAAGTAGATTGAGCCGCAGCTTAGTCAAATGTATGCATCCCTTAATCATAGGCAAAGGGGGACACTTCTATTGAGACTGCACAACAGCGGCACCAAAAACTTGTTGACGACTGCGCCCAAGCGCACACGCAAGTGTACGTGGTCTTACAAGTATTACAGCGGCCCTTTTTAAGAGCCGGATGTCGAACCCACAGGGACTGGACCAATTAAACAAATTATGAAGTTCAAGTGTGATATTAACTTTCATAAGTGTTGATTTAGACTTTTTCGATAAATTTTATTTAAGTCTAGGGGTGGTCATAGAAATACTCTGAAAACATTCAAGAAGCAACTAGGGCTAATACCGGATAATCATGCGATACTACGCTTTGTAATAGTTTAAGTATGGAATTATCAATTGTCGTCTTACATAATTACAATTGCATGTTCATGGTCTTTCGAGCCTCTAAACACGACAAACTAGCCTCACAACTACATCGTTGAGCGGGGATGTGACATTCTAGTT
>JACEIK010000604.1:38768-59115 GCA_018107945.1 Datura stramonium
TATGTTTTTCCTGCAAAACAACGCTAATCATGTTGGTTAGTATAAATTCACACTTCCCTACAATTTACATGAGAATGTACAAATATTGTTGGATAAACAAAGCTCAAACGATGCATTTGAGTATCACTTGGGCATATAAATATGCCCCAGATCAGTCGCCCAAATTACACCTCGCAATTGAGATATAAAGCGGTTGATGTCAAATATAGAACCCAACTAGAGGTTGGGGTCGATCACACAGGGAATATGGAAAGAACTTGAGTTAATGTGAATAGCTGTTACTATCGGGTTACTTATCTCCTAAGGGAAAAATAAATAAAATAATAAACAAAAGTAAAACTACTGAATGCTTAGATCAATGTTGGTTTGTATTCAATTAACGAATTTGACTAGGATTGTGTTTCCCAAGATTTCATAACCACAAGACTTTTACACTAGTGATCTATTCCGATGTTTAACATGCAATATCAATAAGTTAGGTTCACCTAAATGGTTGGTCCCCTATCTAGATTATTATCACCATGCAACTTGATCCGTATACAAGTGTATGCTTAATTAACCCTTACCCTTAATATCAGATTAGCTATCCCCGGACAAGTTCAAACTATTAGATGAGGGTTGATAGCCTTAAATCTCCGTTGTAAATTCCTTTTTCCTATTCACTACCCCCATGGTCCAGTAAGTAAGAATAAGGCAAGCCCTAACATATGCAATCGTCAAGAATCAATTAAAACGAAGGGAAAAATAATACATGCATTAAACCCCGTTCAAGAATCACTAAGTGTTTCACCTATGTGTGTTAATTCATCTATGTGTGCTAATTCATCTTGGTTCTACAACCTAAATATAGGTTTAGCTACTTCATGTTTGATGACTCGACAATAACATATTGAATAAATCATAATTGCAACTTACAAATTATCGTAGAAGAAAATCAAGTAAATTGAATAAAACTCCAAACTCGATGAATAAATTCCAATATTGCTTTTGATCCTCAAATTCAAGAATAAAATTGTAAACCTTGTTTCTTGACCCAAGAATCATAAAAACACCAAAATCCTACGTGAAAATAGTAATAATAAATTATCCGTCGAAAATAAACCTAAATAAGGTACTTTGCAGCTACGGTGAAAATCTTTTCCTAACTAAAATTTGAAACTGTGTCATCAAGGATCACGAGCTTGGTAACGATTTGTTAGGACCTTTGGACGAAGCCGTGCTTGCCAAATCACTCGTTTTCAAGATTCAACATGCTTATGGAAATGGGTCACCTATGACTCGCTGTGCCTGAGCACGAGTCATTAGCCCTCTCGTGGTCCAACCTCTCGTGATTGCACCAAGTGGCTCATGGTCTCCCAACGAGTCATTTGATCGCATAAATGATTCGTTACGCTATCCACAACTTCACTAGCTACTTATTCATCACCTTTTCCTGGCCACGATCGACTTCATGACTCATTACCAGATGTAACGAACCTTCCCCAACCCGTTAGGGTACACTGCTTTCGCATCTTCAAAACTCAACTTTGCCTACGATCAAGCTTACGCCAATGACTTCGTTATGCCGGGCTTCCTATCCGCTGTTTTGGGTTAATAATTTGCCCATTTCACTTCGGTCCTATTTTCCGCAACATTAAACACGAAACACATCATACCTATAAAAACATATCCGGAATGTGCATAGTTTTTTGCTTTAAGCGTGAAAGTGTTGTAAATCACCAGACATCAACACCTCAACTTAGAACTTTTGCATGTCCTCAAACAAACTAAACTAAACTAAACTAAACTATCACGCTTCAATCGAAAGAACTTTAGGAAACTTACGTAAGTCACATTTTATTCATAAAATCAAAATTTTCTAACCCCTACTTCATCATATCAACTCAAATCACGATGCATATGCAAAATTTCCAACCATGAAATGTAGGAATCAAAATATGACAAAACACTATCACTTGCAACCACACACATAAATCTATAATATCGACCTGTATAATTTGCAAACATGATTTGTTGACCAAATGCTCTCACCTCAAGAAGTCCCATCTCACACATGTGTATATGATTGTTTTGATATATTTCTTTGGGACTAGATAAAATTCACCCCCTTTCACAAAGAAATTCTAACTGTGTGCATGCATTACCATAGGCTTGCCTTACTTTCAATACCAATTTTCTACAAGTAACCGTGATCACTATAGGACTTTCTAGGCTTGTAACGTAGACTCGTCTGGTACATATGGAATTAGTAGCTTAACTCTCCTTGCAAAGACACACATCTTGACTCCACTTTTAACCTTTTTTCCTATTTTCTCCCCTTTTTCCTTTACTTGCTTCTTCTTTTATTTGCATTTGCAACTACGGATGCGGTTTCTCTTTATTCAAGCATTCATTGATGTCACATTTTTCTTTTCTTTTATTTTCTTGTGCTTTGACAACAATTTTTTTTATATTTATTTCTTTTTATTATGCATACTGCATCTGCTCTTTTCTTTTACATTACCCAATTTTCATTCCACCCGAATCTTCTTAATCACCCCTATGATAGCCACCCTCCATGTTTATAATCATGTTTTGATGTGAATTGAGTATTTTCAAGCATGTTAAAGTATTGGGCAATGCCTAGATGTTCAAGAATGATTAATGATTTCTTGAATTAAGCTTACCACATGGTTTTGGAGCGAAGACTCCCAATTATTTTTCATCTTGTGGTATAGTTTGAGTTAAAGCTTCTCATATACATAGTTTTAGATTTAAGATGTATTTGATTATTGAGCTTCATCAATAGACAATGTTGATCTTTGTTGAAAAACGATGGAGAGCATATGCATGTTTTGGGAGTAGTGTCTAGCACCAAGTAAACTAAGGGTCGGTCACCCTATGCATCTGAACTATGCACCAACGTCGGTTTGTAATTATATATATTACTTCGGGACCTTCCTTGTGAGCTATCCCCTTCCATATTGGTCCATGAGCTTGATATCGATATCATGGTATCGTTCCTAGCCCTGGAAAGGCTTGGGATGACTCTACCCACTTGAGTATGATAGTTGAGACCACGTAAGCTCTATCGTGGTATGTTGGTTAAAAGACGAGTCTCCCATTGTTCCTCATGATTTCAATTATGCATGTTCATCATTCATTAGATTTATATATTTATATATGTTCTAATGAAGGTTTGAGTCAATGTTCAGTTTTACGCATGACTATCAGATTTCAGCTTTGAGTCAATCGATTCAGTTATGATGTTATGTTATGTTATGATGACATCATGATTTCAAAAAGAATGCATGCAAGCCCCACTCTCAGATTCTTATGGTTTATGTTTTACATTATGCATATCTTTAAATGACTTTATCTATTTAAGCAGTTTTACTTACCATGCATACTTAGTACATTCCACGTACTGACCGCATACTCTATGCTGTATCATTTCATGATACATGATCTGACACTCATACTCAGCTCTGTTCATAGCTAGTCTTCAGAGTTAGCATCTTACGCTTGTTGGTGAGTCCTCATCTCCCAAGGACCATGCTTATTCAGATTTCTCTATGTATTTTCAGTTTCCAGCTTTATCGAGTTAGTTGGGGGTCTTGTCCCATCAACTCATCATGTTTAGAGGCTTTTTAGACAAAAGAATGTAGTTAGCTTCAGATTGTGTATTTTGATGTTATCTTTATTTCACACTTCTGCTAAGATTATTATGTTGATTCTTCAGTATTAGTTATTAAGTTAGATATATGTTCATGCTATGGGTCGAGTTGGAGGCTCTTTGGGGCTCCTTGTCCCGTGTCTCGATCCGGGTCTCCATCCAGATCGTGAAAATTATATGACTTGAGCAGCAATTGCAGGACAGTTAATTTGGGACAAATTGATAACAGTTGGAGTGAAATCGCTCATGAGACCTAACCTAGTATTGAGTATAGTCATCCAATAGGGATGAACCAGTCATTTGGATGAACTCTAGATATCAAGTTCTACAAGTAAGCATTGGGATAGATCACAGGTGTAAAATCTGAAGTAGTTATGAATCCATGGGGAACACCTACCCTAGTTAATTGCATAATCTTGGTAAACAACAATCAATTCTCAATATTGTCATATAATTGCTTTTATAAACCCCCCTTTTGGAGATAACACACATAAAAGCTTAAATACTAGCGTTGTTATATATCTTGACCATATTTCCTGTGGGATTGACCCAAACCTTTATTGGGTTCCTTATTGACAATGTCTGCATCATACTTTATCAAGAGTGTTATTTGAGCATTATCAAAAAGTGGCGCCATTGTCGGGGAATACGGGTTAGGATTAGAGTAATTGCAGTGTTTAACTTTTAGTTGTTATTTCCTCATTTACATTTTGTTTTTATTTTTTTGACACCCATAGGTTATCTCTTGGTGAATTCCAAGTACTCGATGGAGTGGAAACTCCCTGATTCCTCTTGATCTTGAATTAGAGCGAACTCTACGGAGAACGGAGAACCCTGAGTAGAGAGATGCCCATATGGCTGAAGAAGATTGGCAAGCTGCACTTCAGAAAGCTGAGGATTCTCGTAAGAAAGTAGTGAATGTTGGCCGCCATGGAAGGGGAAATAGAGGCCAGAGATATGCTCCTCAGTTCTATGATAAGAATGACCCAGATATTGATGAAGTCGGATCAACTGGACCCATCGTACCGCCACCTTTGCCTACTGGGTGAAGTTTGATATCACTAGAACCATAATACAACTACTAAATATGAAAGTGATGTTTAGTGGTCACTCAACTATCGATGCAAACCCGCACTTGATGAATTTTTTCGGGATATACAAGGCATACAGGTTGCCTAGTGTAATCCGGGATTCGATAAGGTTGATACTCTTCCCATTCTCTCTCTCTGAAGAGGCCACTTTATGATTATCGGAGTTGCCCAACGACTCCATTACCAACTGGAGGGAGCTTAAACAAGCTTTCCTAGAAAGGTTCTTCCCATTCTCCAGGATGCTACAGTTAAAGAACAAAATTTATAACTTTTGATAATTGAATACTGAGGCACTACATGAGAAATGGTTGAGATTTAAGAAGAAGCTGACCAAGTGCCCGAACCATAAAATTACAGATGACATTTTATTGGAAATTTTTTACAGGTCCTTAAGTAACAACACAAAAGTTGTGGTAGATACAGTGGCAGGAGGAGCGTTGAGTCACACATGGGAACAAGCTTCCATTACTTTAGACAGAGTGATTAAGACGAACTGGGCTTGGCACACCAGGGAAGCAAAAGCAGTTGCAGGTACGTATGTTGTTGGTATGTCTGCGGATTAACGCATAAAGAAGGAGGAGCGTGATTAGGAGCTGGCTCATATGCAGACATCATTAGACCTGCTCATGAAGCATATCATGGACGCTGGTGCTAGAAAGGTAAATGCAATGGGATCTAAGGGTTAGGAACCAGGGCAGGAGTATTCAAATTTCGAGGAGGAGGAAAATTTCTTGGACAACCAGGTGGAAGGTTTTCGGGCCAACGCCCAAGGGTCTAGACAGGCAACTTGGTGCCAAGTTTCTGGAAATTAAGATCAGAACCAATATTGGGACAACTATAACCAAAATGGGTATAGGGATAGGAGCTGAGGTCGTAAGAGATAGGGAGAGTGGAGAAAGAACGATGGATATAGCAACGATCGCACAAGTTTGTATGTTCCTTCTAATGCACGTGAGGGGGAGACTAGACCCTCAAGATTAGAGAACATGATGTATAAAATGCTCAATAAGGTAAATTCCATCAATGATCAACTAAGGGACATTCGGGGGAATATATCAGGTATGAGCCAGAAAGTTGAATCGCATGCCACAACGATCAAACAGATTGAGCAGCAACTTGGTCAGTTGTCGGCCTCCCTAAACCAAAGGAAGAAGGGAATACTTCCTAGAAACACAGTCTAAAATCCAAAGAATGATAGTCACTGTATGGCTGTGATGACTAGGAGTGGAAAGGCTACGGTTGATCCCCCATTTGCCGGTTCTAGTTGAGATGGAAAGACGGAAGGAGATTGAGCTTGGTGAGGAAGATGAGGTTGCTGAGCATGAGCTCACAGGTGAAGCTGAGTTGAAAGAGAATTCAGTTGATGCAAAGGAGTCCAAAGTTGATGATGGTAAGAAGCAAGGGGTCACACAAATTTATAATGTTATCCCTCGACCACCACCACCATTCTCTCAAAGGATGAATAAAAAAGCGGAAGATGGTAAGTTCCAATAATTTCTTTCTATGCTAAAATAGTTATTTGTGAACATACCATTGGTCAAGGAATTGGAAAAAATTCCTAGATATGCTTCATGAAGGACCTTGTGACCAATAAGAGGTCCATGAGCTATGAGCCGATAGGTAACTTGCATCATTGCAGTGCCATAACTTCATGGGTTCTTCCACAAAAGAAGGAGGATCCAGGTGCCTTCACTATTTTGTGTACAATTGGTGATTTTGAGTTTGCAAAGGCACTTTGTGACTTAGAAGAAAGCATCGACTTGATGCCATTAGCTTTATTCAAACAGCTGGGCTTGGGAGCCCCCACACCGACATCATTGCAGCTATTGATGGAAGACTGCACAGTCAAAAAGCCAATGGGGATCTTAGTGGATGTGCTTGTCATGGTGGACTGTTTCATCTTACCAGAGGGCTTCATATTCATAGATTGCGAGGTTGATTTTGAGGTCCCCATTATCTTGGGGCTACCATTCCTAGCCAGTAGGAGAGCCTTGGTGGATGTTGAAGCTAGCCAACTAAAATTCAGGCTAAATAAAGAGGAGGTCACTTTTAATGTCTGCTGGTCAATGAAGCAGTCCAATGAGGTGGTTTGGTGAAGTCTAAATATGTTTTTCCGTGACATTAAATCAGGCACTTTTTGGAAGGCAACCCATGAGGTGGTTTGGTGAAGTCTGAGTAACCAAACCACTTGCGTCCTGCCATGATGTTAAATCAAGCGCTTCTTGGAAGCAACCCAAGTAACCTAAATTTAGTGTGTTCAGTGTGCAGGTGAAACAAAAATTGGTGGGAGAAAAATTGCAGAACAAACTTGTATTATGAGCCTCAATATGACTCATAAGAGCTTTGTATGGGCTGTAGTACTAGTCGTGGTAAAAATCAGAAGCCGGAATTCATTTTATGGTCGTTCATTATGACTCGTACCCTAATTGTATGGATTATAGTACTCACTATAAAGATGAACTGCGCAAGTGCAGAATTTCATAGATATTGACTTATGAGGCAATGTATGAATTGTACCTTCCTAGTACGAGTCATAACATGCACTTGTAGGTCCCTAGGTAAGTTTTCTAAGTTTTCTTCTACGAGTCCAAGGGACGAGGTGTAGGTCCTACCTCCGACTCGTGGTACGAGTCATTATGGGCTAAATTAATCAACTTGGCCCAACTTGACCCGGATTCCTAAAAATTCGCCCTAACCTATTTAAATCAAAATCCTTTAGACTTTAACTCCCACGTAAACATACACTTGGAACCCATGAGTCTCACCCATAATTCTCACACCCATAACTCAAAATCCCAAGCAACTCAAGCTCAAACTCATGCTAGATTATATCTGCACATTTAAAATTCCTAGTCTAATCAATGAAACGAGCAAGAAGTCGAGCAAACCCTTGAAAATTCAAGTAAGTACACATGTTCAATTTACAAAAATCTTGCTCTGTTTGAACTAATAGAACTCCGTGATTCCTCAAACTCAACAAAAATGGGTTGAGGAAGATGATCATTAGGTTGTGTGAATCTATTGAATGGATAGGAATTTGAAATGCCAAACACTAAACTTAATTGTTAAAAATGAGTTACGGGGTGTGCTATATGTTGGGGTTGAACTGGGTAGGTTTAAATAATGGACATTGATAGCCTAAAAGGAAAGTATGAGTACCCAGATCAAACAAATTGTTTGCATGAATAACTGAACTAATCAAGGTAAGGACAGTCTTCACAAGCCTTCTTACGACTTGTGGTTTCATATTATGACTCGTAGGAGGGCTCGTTGGGACTATCCTATGCGATTTATGACTGAACCTGATGGTACGAAACCATCTCATGATCGGTGGTATTCTACTACGAGTTGTACCATGTAATCGTACCACAAATCTGAAAGGGTCAAAGATCAAAAGAAACGGTACGATCCTTACTACGACTCATGAAAACAAATCATGATCTGTAACACGAGTCATAAAAAAATATAGAAGAACACAGTTTAGGGGAACCCCTCAGTATGACTCTTAGTATGAATCGTACCATCATAGTATGAGTCGTAACTAGGAGACAGGATATCCCTATCATGAACTACGAGTCATACCACCATAGTACGACCCATACTGTAGACTCGTGGAGAACTTCAGAGGGTATTTTTCTTGCTTTGTTTTTCTCAGATAATGCATACTAACCTTTTTCTCCATAGGTAAAATAACGCTAAAAGGGATATCAAAGAAGAAGCCCCAAGACAAGCAGGTTAGAACTGAGATAGCTGCAAGTAGGGCATTGAGAGATAAGCCCTCTAACTCTGATCAAGCAGGAAGCTCCCCTAGTGGTTCAGTGGAAGAGTACCGAATTGATACTTCTGACACTGATGAGCCACCGACCACTAGGGCTCAGGCCAAGGTACAGGCCAAAGCTACTTCTGCCGCTTCAACCACTGCTCCTCATTCTGAAGAGGAAGCAGAAGAACAGATTCAAGAGTCCGAGAGGGGATCTAATGAGGAAGAAGGGTATGAGGAGGCCCAATCCAAAGATGAGGGAAATAAGGCCACTGAGGAAGAAGAGGACCAAACTCTACCTCAAGAGAACCGTACTATTAGGTAGAGAATACCCGGTGCTCAAGAGATATACGAGCAGGGTCTTGCTCTCACCTTCATGAACCATCCGAGAAGGAGCATACAAAAGGAACCGTAGATCCTCACCAGTTCCTTGAATGAGGTAGAGGAAATGAAGAGGATATTCAGCTTCTACGAATTTGATTGGATGGCTAGAACTCCGACGAAGTACAGTCCTGCAATGATATGGAAGTTCTACGCAAATTATTTGGCCAAGATGGAGCAAAATGCAAATGGCGGGCAGAAATTTAGAGAACAACCCAAGCTCGAGAGTGTGGTAGTGTGAGATCACATAGTTGATATCTTTAAGCGTACTATTGCTTGGGTACTCTATGGTCCACAATTCAGAGCTCTAGACATGATAGTTGAGTTCGTTTATCGAGTGGATTCCTTGAAAACGATAAAGCAGCTGGGTTATGAGGAGAGGAAGAACCAAATTAAATGGCTTGATGGGATTCTAGAAGATGAAAAGGAGGACGTGGACTGGTGGCTAGTGGAAAGCAGGTCACCAAAGCCTCACTAAACTTCATAGAGAAGGTCTGCTGGACAGTAGTCCACAACTGATTGGCACCAAAGCTTAATGAAAACACCCTCAATGTAGATAGATAAGCCTTGGTGGCGTGTATCATATCAAGATACGCTATTTATATTTTGAGGGTTATTGCAGAGGAGATCCAAGATCGGGATTTGGGATTGAGAACTACCATCCCATTCCTGAGTCTCGTGTTCAAATTATGTATAAAGACGGGCCTTAAGGCGAATATGGAGGTTGATACTCCGATTGGAGGCCAGAGAACGGGGAATATAGGTCTAGTCTGAGATGAGATAAACCTGGTGAGTCGGGTTAGACTTCCTACCACAATCCCAGTACCATCGGTATTCGGGGGCGAGCATATTGATGCCCCCACCTCATTGGAGCAAGGTGAGATGCCGACCACATAGAGGCAACTCCTAGTACTTTATTTGCACCTCCGATGGGTCTCCCGAGCTAGACCCCAACTTGGTATATGTTGGTCCCACATGAGTTCCTTTAGAAGATGGCTAAAAGGATGACAATGACCGAGAGAAAGGTCCAATCTATGATGGAGTTAAGAGGCCGTGAGGATGTTGTATGGCCGAATAGATAGCTTTAAGCGCCGCTTCAACGAGCGCCTAGATGAGCAGCCGGACATAGGCAGCCCTAGGGAAGAGTTGGGGGCTCTTCGGAGCCAAGCAATCGATTTTTTCTAGACAATCAGCGATTCTAGCAGCCCCTACTCTTTTGGACTTAGACGCTGAGCTTGATGAGGAGCTAGATTTGGAGGCATATTGGGTCCCGTCTGTGGCCAGTGGAGGAAAGGGTAAGAAGAGGGTCTCGGAGGAGGTTGGAGACGAGCCCTCAAAGAAGAGAAAAAAGAAGGAGAAGAAGGAGAGCAGGCGGGAGAGAGTGGAGAGTCTGCAAACTCATAACGAATATATGTTGGAGTTGCAAGAGCGGCCTAAAGGAGCGGGGAGCTCCACCACTGTCCAGAGAATGCTTGCGGGTGGTGAGGATCCTTCGAGGGAGCCATATTCTTCCAGATTGGAGACTGAGGTTGCTAAGGGCGACTGCTACTATGGAGGGGGTGACCATTCCCCTGGTGATGTCCCACTAAGTGTGCCGGCCACCACTAGCACCACTATTGCAACGAAGGTACCACCTCCGTAGGATGACAAGAGCGCTTAGTGCTCCATAGGTATTTCCTTTTCCCCTGTTTTCATATTCAATGCTTCGGGGACGAAGCATGTTTTTCAAGAGGGAGGGTGTATTTATAGTTTTAGGGTATCTTGTTCTTTCGAGGATTTTTCTTGTCGTGTTTCTTTTTTCTTGGATATGATATCTAGTAGAACCAGCATGTTTAGGTTGTTTTTGTTATTCGTTTAATTAGATTTAGCTCAGGATTACTTTACAACCAATAAATGCACTAGTTTGATGTTTTTGAAAAAAATTAACCCTGTTTAAATTTTTGATGTTAGTTGTGCAGTTAATTGCAATTGCATGACTTCTATGGATCTTTGTATGACATTTATATTATTAGCATGTGTAGTTGTAGCTTATCCGTGCTTTAACTGGATAGGTAGATTTAATGAAAACTGATACCATGAGTGAGTGAGGATTCATACTTAGTTTAATACTGCGTTGATGGTCTAGAACTTTCCGACTTGGTCTTTACATAGGTTTTAGGATAGTTGGTTAGGAAATGATCATAGGCCATTTTTTATTTTAACCACTTCATCTTAAATTATCCAACCAAATAAAAATGAATCCCTTGATTCCGATTTTGAGCTTAATATTGACCATTTTTCTTTGATTACCCTTCACCTTTTCCATTGTTTATAATCAACCTGCTTTGGCTCTAAGACATTGTGAACCTTAACTCAGGTAAAATGCCTAAGTTGGGGGTGGCTATGTTAGGGGTGCTTAGATTGTGAGGAGGTGGAAAAGAAATAAAAAAAGTTAAAGAAGGGCGAGGTGTGGTGCGAAAAGAAAAGAAAGAAAAAGGGACAAGAAAAAAAATGAAAAGAAAAGAAAATAAAAGAGAAAAAGAAATGAAAAAGATGAGAAAAACACGCCACACCCACATATTGTATTTAAACGGAGAAAAGGGAGGAAAGTTGAAAAAGTGAAAAATAGGGTAAAAAGTGAAAAGTAAAACCTCGAGTATGTAGTTCCAAGGAGGGTTTAGTCACTAAATTCCATAGCTACCATACCCAACCCAAAGCCTACATTACAAGCCTAATAAAGTCCTATATTGATCCTAACTTAACTGTCCGAAGAGCCAAAGTAGAGAAAATAAGGGCAAGTCTATGGTATTCTATGTGTAGTATTTAGAACTTCTTTGGGAGAGTGAATCTCATTTGTTTAGTCTCAAGTTTTGTAATTTTATATATCTGTGAGTGTTGGGGACTTCATTTGCTGTGAGAGTACTTGGTTTGCGTTGTATTTTACCAATTGTCTATGTGAATAGCATTAGTGATAGCTCATTTCTCTACTAATAGTTGGATGCTATATCTTGATCCTTGTATGTCATTGGTTGTGGTTATATGTATGCATAGTTGACTTAGTTTGAATGGAAAAGGGGTCAATAACTGTAATGGTTTAGAGTGCAAATTTTGTTGTGTTGGTTGTAGGTATTGTAAGTTTACTTTCTAGTTAAGCATCATTTTTATTTTTGTTTTCTTTGCCTAAGGATATGTAAAAATCTTAAGTTGAGGGTGTTGTTGTGCTGTGAGTTTACAACACTTTCAATGCTTAAAACTTAGGAAATAAGCATGAATTTAGGTGTGTTTATATGGATATGAGACACTTTTACTTTGTTTTCAGGGAAATAGATGTTGGAGTTGAATTGTGCAAAAGATGGAGAAAATTGCAGAAATGTGGCTAAGTACAGACCTCACTATGAGTCGTACTAAGAGCCATAGAAAGGTCCAGGCCAAAAGTATTGAGGCAAAGGCAATTTACGACTCATGGTACGAGTCGTACCATCCTGGTACGAGCTGTACTGTAGCAGTCCTAGAAAACTTCAGAAGATTTGCACAGGCCAAGGCTCCTGGTACGGGTAGCATCCACGAATCATGAAATCTACCTAATACTCGTACCAAGGAGACATGGAAAGTTTTAGAAGAAGTGAAGACTGGTAGGTCTCAAGGTACGAGAAGGAGTCACGGGTCGTAGAACTGAGGTACAAGTCATACCAAGCTATTCATGAAAAAGTTCAGAAGATTTCCAGAATTCTCAGTATCAAACCACAACTGATTGTACGACCCTTAGGTTCATGTTACAAGTTGTACCAGTCCCAACATTTAGCTAGATTCAGTAGATGCCATCCAAGTACGAGTTATGGTACGATCCATATAATCAGGGTATGAGTCGTAGGTGAAGTCGGCGGTAGTTCAACAGTTTTCCCTATTTACTTAGGAAAAGGTTCTAAATATACGTATAAATACTTTTTAGGTTATTTTCATTCATAACAAGTCTTAACACATGAAATACATTGAGAAAAATTGTTGTTAACTTTATATTCAAGTCTTAGAGATTTTCTTGCTTTGATTTCTTTATTGTTCTTGAATCATTCTTTCATAAATTCTTGCAATAATCAAGTGGGTTTTCTCCCAATCATCTTTGTAAGTATTAAATTATGTGTTTGTTTGTGAATGCTTATAATTATCTTACAATCATGAGAGGCTAAAACCTCCACAACTAGTATTGTGAGAACCATGGTGAATTAACAAACTAGGGTTGCACAAAGTGATTCTAAACCAATGATAAACACTTGTATTATATTCTCTTAATCTTTAATGTTTCTTAACGGAGCGCAACGTTACGACTTGCCCGAATTCTTTACTTGCTTGAACCTAGAGAGGTAGATATTAGGAAAAGAGAACTACAGCAAAGCCTTGATCCTTATGGTCATTGTATGACTTGAGCAGCGGTTGCAGAATAGTTAATTTGGGACAAATTGATAATGGTTGAAGTGAAATCGCCCATGCAACCTAACCCGGTGATTAAGTATAGTCATCCAATAGGGATGAACCAGTCATTTGGATGAACCCTAGTTATCAAGTTTTACAAGTAAACAGTGGGATAGATCACAGGTGTAAAATTCAAAGTAGTTATGAACTCATAGGGAATACTTATCCTAGTTAATTGCATAATCTTGATAAACAACAATCAACTCTCAATATTGGCATATAATTTCTTTTATAAACCCTTTTTTGGAGATAACACACTTAAAAAGTTTAAATACTAGCGTTATTTTATATCTTGACCATATTCCCTATGGGATCGAACCCAACCTTTGTTGGGTTCTTTATTGAAAACTTCCACGCCATACTTTATCAGGAGTGTGATTTAAGCGTTATCAGTGACGAAGTCTGAAATTTTGTCAAAAACTTCCCCTGAACCAATGAGCCTACTGATGAGTCAATGGGAGAAGTAACGACTCAGCGCATTAGGCTGTTAGATGAAATTCAGAAAGTGTTATGGATTCGAAGACCTGTCAGATCCTCTAATGAGTCGTGTTCTCTAGCCATTGGTTGAAGTCTAGTAAGTGGAATTCCAAACCCAAGACCAATGGTTGGTCCTAATGAGTCATGGTCACAACTCGTTGTGTGACCCACTAGATCCGAACGGATAGTTTTTCAAACTTTTCTCCAGGGGCATTTTTGTAACTTTCTGCTATTTTAGTTTCTGAACTATGTCCTTTTGTGTTAAAGGGAGTTAGTCGATATTCCTCCTTATTCTCCCCTCACACTCTCAGAATTTCCTCCGTAAAGACTTAGACAAGCAGTTCAAGGCAAGAGCAAATGTTTCAATCTTCAATTCAGGTTCTCAAATGTTTTCTGTAGAATTCTCCTACAGGTATATGGGACTTCAATAAGGTTTCTCTTTCACCCTTGTGTCCCAAATTATTTTCAGAAAAACATAATAATTTCTAGCCTTGTAGGAGATTAGAAGCTAGGGTTTTTCAGTCAGCTTATGAATTCCTTAATCTTAATAATTCTTTAAGTTTTTTATAACTAGTACTAGTTGAAATTCATGTATTGGTTTCATTTATACAGTATTCTTTCCTAGCCCTAAGCTTTAGAATGATTTTTGAGTAAAACTTGCATGATTTAGATTGCGGTTAGAATTATTGTATTATCATGATATTTTCACTTGAGTATGAATTTTAGCAAAAATGCTTTTATTGAAAGTCAATGTTTTTAGTATGCTCAATATGTTCGTTGTTCTTTAGACTGTCATGACACTTTCAGATAAAGCAGCTCTAACAAGTCGTAGAACATCAGTTTCTCTCAGGTCCTTTAGACTCTCAAGACATTTTCAGATAAGTAGTTTTGACTTAGTCTTAGGATATTAGTTTTGAGCTATCAACATAGTTAGATACAATTAGGTTTTTAGTTGAGAGTAGTACTTAGAACTAAATAGGCCAGGGTTCCAGCGCACCCAGGTTCCCAGAACTACATGCCACCATAGGTTATTAACCCGAATGGGCCCCAGATAGTGATCACATAATTCAGCCACTATACCCCGGCAAGGTACAATGGGCTCTCTTCGATGGGGTGTATACATCGAACTCCACATCTAGCTCACCTGCTTATATGTCGGTAATAGGCTCTCCCACAGTACAATACAGTTAGAGTCCTCAGTCTAGTCCAGTCTATCAGATTTCAGGGTATGTTTATGACCTTAACTCAATTTATCAATTCTTATAGTATTCTCATATATGTCTGACTATTTGTTATATTTATGATTTTCGAGAGGGTCTTTGCCTGTCATTTCAGTTCGGTTTATGAGTTACAATGATAGTGCAATATCTATTTCACTAGGGCTACACTAATTAGAACACATACCCAAACTGTTCACCAGATTCAAACTAAGGATATTATTCATCCGTTATCACATATAAAGAGGACATGTAAGAAGAATAAAGTAAGCAATATAAGCACTAATTTAAGCCCTTAGGGCCTCAAAACACAGATATATAATTTCATGGAAATGAAAAGCACATACACAGAAGAACTGTAAGATCAACATAATATAAAGGTGCTAAGAGTAGATAGTTTTGGACAATGAGGTCTTAAGAGAGAAAAGAAGAGATGCAGTGTGTTTCTTAACAAAGACAAGGAGTTTATCAATTTGACTATTGTGAATATGCTTCTCCTTTGACATCTTCTCCCTGAGCAAGGTGATTTCTTATTTTGCAGACTCTAGGTTATCCTTAAGATGTGCATTTTCACTTTCTAAAGAGACAATGTGAGCATTGGATAGTTGGAGATCTAGAAACAATTGAGGGACCAGACTTTTTCCCTTTGAATGAGGTATAACCTATAAGAAATCACACTCTTCTAGAGACCTCTTATCAAATAGTTCCTTCTTAGACCTAAGTTTTCCATCTCTAACCGGCACTTTGAGTGCTTTAAAGACTCTTGTGAGAAGGAAACCATACACTAGACTACGAACCCTTTTAGGGTTTGCTACTCTCATCATGTGCTTGATCATTAGTAAGGCAAATTTACCTTGTGATTCAATTCAAGAATCTCCATTAATCCCAAATCTCTATAGGTCTCTTGATGTCATCTTTTAGTTCGAGCAGACATTTATTCACCAATTCAAATGGAAGTTTGTGTGAGGGCATCATCTTCCCTTTTAGAATTCTTCTTGAACCTGACTGAACCCTTTCTTAAGGAACTTAATTGTGAGCGTATAGGTTTTTTTCCAAATCATAGTTAGCATAACCTTCAAATGGCACTTGTAACAATCCTTGTAGACTCACTTCATCCAACATGATAGGTATCCCATGAACCGAAGAGCTGATTCTTCCTTCCCCAAGAGCTTCCAAATTTATGTAGAACTTAACCACCTCATCTTCATAAACCATAGGTAATGGACAGACAAATAAATCATGTCACCCTTAAAAATGCAATTGTTGAAAAATTGTGCTATACTTGGTTCAGTGAGGGTGGATAATGAGCACCTTATGAGATCCAAAATACCTCTCCTTCCCTAGGGCCATGAATCTTTCAACATTTTTGCGTAATTTGGGAGTAGTTTTTACTGAGGAAGATGAACCTAAAACATTAAATGCATGAGACTTCTTTTGTTTTGGTGATGCTGGGGCGTCTGCTTCAGGAATGGTCTGAGAAGATACCTGGTCCTTATCATTACTCTCTTCTAGCTGTATGGGATCATGAGGTTGCTCTTAAATAGGGCTCTTTCCCTTTTGATCATGCCTTCTTTTATTTTTAAAGTTGCCTTCGCTATTTTCTCCCTTCTTGAGCTTCTAGTGCATAGTTTCTTGACAGAGGAAACTCTTAAGCAATATGTTTCTTTAGACTCTTTGTTCTTTGTGTTTTCAAGATTTCTAGTCTGGTGTTTAGCAGAATATTGTCATCTTCCTCCTCCTCCTCACTCATTTCCAACTCCAAAGGTTTTGTTTTCTCCCCCTTTTTCTATATAGTATCATCTTCTTGAATTTCTTCTTTTCCATCTCCAATTCAACACTTTCGTCATCTTTTTCCAATTCAACATTTTCTTCTCCTGCCACTATATCCCTTATTAAATTGAAACCATCCTTCGTCCCCACATTAGTTAATTTTTTCACTCCCTTTTCTGATGAAGACGAACTATACTCAAGAGAGTATTCATATGTAAGACATGCAGTGGTATGAGGTTCCTCTTTAGTGGTGGCTGGATTACTAGGTGTTGAGGATGGAAGGTTAGAAGTATTGGGAGTAGGAATAAAGTCTATTAGAGAAATACCAAGTGTTGCATGAAGGGGTTCTACCTCCTTTGATAATGTAGATTGACAGTGGGTTTTCCCTTGAGAATGAACTAGAGAGATTTGGGGAACTTAATTCTTCTTCATCAAAATAGTCCACTAGTGAGGGGTTAATGGTGGGAAGGACGTGACTTTATGATGGTTAATATAGGGGTAATTGGGTGACGTGACTAATAGTTTTCAGGGGAAAAAACGTTAAAGGTAGGGTTGTCAGTTATTTTGGAGGGCGAAAAGTTGAGCTTTGTAACATAGTGTTTGGAAGTTAGGACTATTGATCTTGAACTAGGTTCATCTATGTTGATACATGATTTTGACTTTAATATTCATGAGTATATAATGTAAGGATTAGTGCATATCTGGGAGCTCATAGAGGGACTAAGTTCCTCCTGTGATTCTTCCTTATTGTCCTCTTTTAGTTGTAAAGTTTTGGACAGTAAGGTAATATCATTATTTTTCTCCAATCCAGATGGGAAGTGCCTAATGTGTGTACCTAATGAAAGATACAAGACTGAGTTAGAGAGTTTATCAACATGGGATTAAAATAAGCGAATATTCATAATCTAGTCATAAGTGAGAGAAAAATAGGTGATAGGGTTAGTGGAGTTTGATGAGGCCAAGTTTCACATGAATCCTTTCATATGGTTTTCTCTCCAAAGATTTTGTAAATATATCAATCACTTGGTCCTCTATCTTGCAGAAAACCAATGAGATATTTTCCTTTTCAACATTGTTTCTTAAGAAGTGATGACGTACATCAATATGCTTGGTTCTTTTATGATGAACCGGGTTCTTTGCCATGTTCAGGGCTCTGATGTTGTCACACATGGTGGGTATGCATTTCATGTATATTCCATAGACCTCTAACTGTTGTTTAGTCCATAGTAATGATGCATAGAAAGAAGCAACTGCTACATATTCAGCCTCAACAATTGAGAGAGCTATTGAGTTTTGCTTTATTGAGTTTTGCTTCTTAGTAGACAATAAAATCAAGCAAGTCCCAAAAGATGAGCTATTCCGGATGTACTTTTTCTGTCAACTAGAAATCTAGCTTAGTCTACATCTGCATATCCTATGAGCTTGAATGAGTCACTGATGGAATACCAGAGAACTAGGTCCAAGGTTCCCTTAAGATACCTGAGCATTCTTTTAACCGCCCTCATGTGCGATTCCTTTGGATTTGATTGAAATATGGCACACAAACCCACACTGAAGACAATATTTAGTCTACTGGTGCCCCTATATTTAGGTTTTTCTACCATAGGACTAGGTTCATCTTTGTCCATTCTTGTTGTACTACCTATGGGTGTATCATTTGTCTTTGAGTTCTCCATTTCAAATCTATTGAGCAGTTTCTTGATATATTTCTATTAGTAAATCGATATATCCTTCTTTGGTTGCTTGATTTTTAGCCCCATAAAATAATCTAGTTCTCCCATCATGCTCATCTCAAACTATCCACTTATTAGTTTTGTAAATTCACTACACAGTCCTTTATCAGTAGACCCAAAGATAATGTCATCTACATATACTTATACTATTAAGATGTTGTTCCCCCTTTTTATGAGAAATAATGCATTATCAATTTTCCCTCTATTGTACCCATGATCCAGAAGAAAACTTGATAACCTGTTATATCATGTTATAGGAGCCTTTTTGAGACCATACAATGCCTTGTTCAACTTGTAAACATGATCTAGATGTTCATGTTATTCAAATCCAAGTGGTTGTTTAACATAGACTTCTTTCTAAAAGGTAACCATTTATGTCACGACTCGAGCATGGACTCCGAACCGCGACACAGGACCTAGAATCATGAATGACTCCAAGTTAACCTATGACACATACATAGCATAATCAAGAGCATGAACTAAGCAGAAATAAATCAACAACATAACATAAGCAGAAAATTGAATATCATAAAGCATGTACGTAGACAATAAGTAAACAACGCTGAGACATCTAATACATAACTGTCTTGAAAGCTTCTAGTCATTAGCTGAGCTGATGGGACAACACCTCCAACTAGCTCGAGTAAGTCTAAAATTGAAAGACATGACAAAACATAATTAACTATCTAATGTCTTCGAAAAATGAGGACTCACTCAAACTAGGGCTAAGCTGGATTGGAATGGGAGTAGAGCTAACACCTGGACTGAGACTGATCACCCAAACCTATATCATAAGACGATATAACATAGAGTATGAGGTCAGTACTTGGAATATACTAAGTATGTAAGTATTCTAGTAAAATAATAATCTAAAATCATGAGTATAAGGCAACCTGTGACATGCGAGTAGGGACAACATGCTAAAATCAAGATCATGAATTAGTTATAAACATGAGATATTCATCATAAGCTGAAGCATAATGACCTACGATTTTGAAAGTAAAAGTGTATAGTTTAACATGGTTGAATGCATAAGTGATAGCTCATAATCTGATCAATGAATTGATCATACTATAAAACATGATATTGTAAGTCTTGTACATGAATAACATAAATCATGAGGAACAGTGGGAGGCTTCATCTTTACCGACACCATCATGAATGAGCACATGATGCCCCAATTGTCTCGCTCAAATGGGTAGAGCCGTCCTAAGCCTTTCTAGGACAAGGGACGTTAAAGGCGTAATATCACTTGTGAGCATGAGCTAGTAGCATAAGGGAGACACTCTCAACTGACAAGGAACCCTTAGGCTAGGGGTAAGGGAGACAGTCTCTACTGGCGAGGACCCCTTATCCTACGGTGAGACGTAGTTCTGAGACCTGGGTGTGCTAAATTCTGGCCTACTCGGTACTGGATACTACTCCTAATATATGCATATTTTTCACAGACATAATCATAATACAACATGGTTTTACATGGGCTAGTTAGAAAATATGAAAATCATAATCATACTTGATAGATGTGAATTAGCCATGAAAACAATGCCGCTGATTTGGCCATAATACATAAGCTTGATATTCATGAAATTCATCCATACCTGAATAAATTGTCATAACTTGAAATCATAGGTTGATAAGCTTGAAATTCATGAGATTATAAATAATTGAGTAATGTTGACACCCAATTTTAGCTCGTCATGTTTAAAAAATTAATTCTTCAGGCTCCTAGATGTTAAATAGCATAAAAATATTTTTTAACATATTTTTCTTAATTTTTACACAATTTATTAATAATTATCCTTATTTTGCAAATATTA
>JACEIK010000604.1:71900-90111 GCA_018107945.1 Datura stramonium
TTCCCTTAAGGTATACGTAGGCGCCACACCGAGGTTCGGCCCCATAATTAAATAAATGCTTGTTTGGTTGTATTTTGTGTAAATTTTTTTTCTTTGTCCTTTATTGTGTTAACTATTTTTGTTTATTTGATTTGCGACATTCATTTTATATATTATTGATAAAAAATAAATTACTTTTTTTAAAATTCATTCTGTCCAATTTCTTTCTTCTCGCTTGTCCATAAATCTAATTATCCATTTATTTATTTTTTATTAATCCAGTTTAAATACCAATAATATAGGTTAAAATCAACTTTATTTGTTCGCCTAGTTAATTCCCCACATTAATGAATCCGATCGGAAACCACCTTTGTGGACCTCGAAAGGTGCCTAACACCTTCCTTTCGAGGTTATTTAAGCCCTTGCCCGACTCTGGTGACTTATGAAATCAAATAGACCTTTAGCTCAGAAAGGTGCCCTAACGCACCTTAATACGTTAGTTGGCGACTCTTCACATTTAATAAACCCTTAAAGAGTTGTCACATGTTGTATCCCGCTTTTCGTGAGAAAAATGGGGCGCGACACATTGAACATAAAATTAAGGAGCGTCAAAGATAATCACATTTTGAAGAGTTAAAATCTATAATTATTCTTTCTCACATTGTCTTTTTCACACTAAGATCATAAACTAAAATGGTAACCATAGTTGAAGTAGGTAGAAATTAAGCAAGCAACCAAGAATCAATCAACAATTATATTACATTTTATAAACTAAGATGAAATAAAAGGTGAGGACAACTACTGACGTTCTTGGACTCGATTAAAGATAACATACCAGAAAAATAGAGTGAAAGACCAGTAATAAAAATTGGTGAAAAGCTTATTTTTTTGGAACAGTGGTCTAAAATTGTGAATCTCAAACTGTGTATCTAAGTGTGTGTGTGTATGTCTTTATGAATTTGAGTCTAATATTTTCTGTCTCAGTTCCTCCCCCCAACCTTAGGCTCCAAAAGATATAAAATAGAGGAAAAAATTTAAAAAGTTTAAAGAAAACAGAGAAGGATTTCACCAACTCCTCTTCCCTGTCCTCTATCTATATGTGTGTATAAACGTTCTCTATAGGTCTGTCTATCGCTCTGTGTGTTCTTCTCCCTTGAGCTTTCTCTTAGTAAACAGGAAAATAAAAATCTAAATGATGTTAGATTCCCATTTTTTGCTCTGCCACCGAGTCTGCCTTCTACATCCATTTCAGGCTGTATTTATAGGTGAATTCGAGGCTTCAACAACTTCTCAAGGAAGCTATTGAATTTAAATTTCAAATATGAAAGAAAGAGGTGGGAAATGGAGATAAAATCACAAAAGGGAGAGACAAAATGTCACCTTTTCAGACTCGAGAACAACAGAAGACGATCTTTGGTGATAAAAGAAAAGTAAAAGATAGGAAACTAGATACAATATTGGATGAAAATAGCAACTCTTGTTAAGAAACAAGGATCTTAAATTCACAAATTCAGTAAGCACCAAGTTCTAGAAAGACCTCAAGAGAAATCAATACCCCTTACAATCCTTCTTTCCACACAAGACACAATTCAAAGCTAGACAACCTCAGTACACTCAAATTGTATTATTAAGTTCAAAAGTCATGAAAGTCTATCATTCAAATTAAATGAACACTTATTTATATTGAGTAAAGAAAATGGAAGTTTATTAGAAATATGCCCTTAATGAGTAAGGGTGTTGTTTAGTGGTCTTACTTTTCCCTGAAATCAAAGAATGATCAATTTTACATCTAGCCACTTTCTTTATCATTTTATCCATCTTGTACTCATAATCCTTCTTCAATCCAAGCTATTGTCATGCCCCGATCCTAAACCCTGGGTATGGCCGACACTTAAACTACCTAGTGATCTAAGCGACCTTTGTCTTGACTTATTACTAACTGAAAATACAATAAAGTAATGTGTAAGATAAAACTATGTGAGCTTAATATAATAAAATAAAATTATTAACTGCAACTGAAATCAATATTAAAAAGTAACATTATTGACTTAACTCTAACTAATCTATGAAGCCTCTATAAGTGAAGAATAGGTGCCGAGAAAAAGCTCCCGCGGCTATCTTAAGCTCTATAAAATAAAATGACTCAATAAGACTGGGACTCTCCAAATGTAGGAGTCCTTATCAACAACTAGATGAAGTGAGATTATCTTGACCCAAACATAGACCCGAATCAAGACGTGAGACCTAGAACCACGAATGGCTCCAAGTTGACCCATGGTATAAACCTAGCGGCTAAAGAGAATACATCAAGCGAAAACTAGTATTATAAAACATGTATAAGTGAAATTCTAAATACATATCAATCTAAAACAGAGTCAACACTAACAAGCTGAAATTCTACATATTGTCTGAAATGCCTCTAACATAACTGATGAGATGATGGAACAACATCCCCAAATAGGTCGGCAAAATTTTGTAACTAAAATAATATAATAACAAACTGAACTGAATGTCCTTGAAAGATGAGGACTACCAACACTGGCTAAACAGGACTAACACAGAAGCAGGACTAATGGAGCGACTGAGTATGATCTCTCGGACCTGTATCATGAAACGATACAACATACAGTATGCAGTCAGTACTTTGAATGTACTGAGTATGCAAGTTAAGTAAAACAGACTAATAAAAATACATAAGAGTTCATAAGAGTAGGACAGTTCAAAACATGAAATGATAATCATAACATAAACACGAGGGCTCAAGGTTTTCAGAACTATTCATAATCTAGTCATAATCATAATCATAAGAGAAACTTTATAAAATATAACTTGAGAAAAAGTATAGTAAACATGACAATGCATAAATCATGAGAAACAATGGAAGGACTCATCTTAACCGATACTATCATTATAGAGCTTACATGATGCCCCAACTATCTCAATCAAGTGGGCAGAGCCGTCTCAGGCTTTCCAAGCAAGGGACGTGAATGGCGTGATATCACTAATAGGGACCCACCTAGAGTCCATAAATATAAACCTACGTTGGCGTGTAGTTCTGAGACCATGAGTTTACCTGAACACCGGGCTTACTCGATGACACTGCTCCCAAAAACATGCACGCGAGAGCTCATATAATAATCGTGAAATCATTCATGAAGTTCATGGCTAGATAAATCATAGCATAATTGATCATACTTGAAATACATGATTAGCCATGAAATAGGGCCCGTGAGTCAGCCAAAATCATAAACTCATAAATCATGAAGAACATACATGCTTGAGAAAATCACCATACTTGAAATTCATAAATTTATGAACAGTACTTGTAGAAAATCATATCATAAATCATAAATTATAAATTAGGGCTTAGGAGAATCAAAATCATAATAGAATCATAAACTTGACCTTTCATGAAACTTGCATAATTGGGCATAATTTTTAAAAATTTGAAAATCATGAATTAATAATCAAAATAGGTATAAAATCTACCCATAGACCTTAAAAAATGCTTTGAAACATCAAGGAAATTAACCCATAGATAAAACATAGAGAATTTCATAAAAACAAGGATAAAACCCCAGAAGATCATGAGCTTGATCTAGAACTTAAATTCATAGAATTGAAGAGAATTTTGAGCATAAGAGTGAAATGAACTCTTATTCAAAGACCTATATACCTAGTTCTAAACTAATTCTTTATTTGACTTTGAAAGCCCAAGATATTTGGAGAAGAATTAGAGGGTTTCAAGCTTGATCTTCAAAGAAAAACTTCTAATCCTGCATGCATGAGAGATGAATGAATTAAGATAGGTTAAACCCTCTTAAAATCCTCCTAACAGAGCTTAAAATGACTTAGTTTAGAAATTAGGAGCTTAGAAATTATAAAAATGCCCTTAATGGTTCGACAGAAAATCTCATACTGTCAGAAACGACAAGTTTGTTTGACAACTCATTAGGCAAATGATGAGTCGTTTACTTAATCTATGAAGTACACTAATATTTTCCATTGTTGCTCAAGTGACGGGTCACTTAATGACTCGTTAGTCAAATGACGAGTCATTTTCTTAATCCATCATGACTGTATGAAAAAATATTTTCATAAACCACGAGTTTTGACAACTCATTAGGCAAATGACAAGTTGTTTGCCTACTCGTTAGGGGACATTCTGATCTTTACAACTAATGGGTGATTTTTCGACTCGTTAGGTAAACGATGATTCACTTAACAACTCTTTAAGTAAACGACAGGTGATTTGACGATTCGTTCTGTGACCTGGTGCAGATTTTCCTATTTTCTCCATTCCAACTCTCATATTTGATTTTAGGGACTTTTGAGGTGTTACAGAGATCCTAACAAAGCATCTGGTATTGATGCGGTCTACCTAAATCTGCATCATAATAAGATGTAACGCCAAGCGGCATTAGTATGTGGAATGTACGATATGTAAAATGACTGAATAAAACAACAATTAAGCAAGAATATCTGAACTAAAAAAAGAAAATAACTGAAATAATTGACTGAATCTGAAGTTCTGAAGCTCTGAATGAGACATAAAATAGAATAAAATGTGTAAAACAATTATGCAATAAAACTATGCATCAAAATTATATCTGAAAAATACATGTATATATGTATAACTTTAGTTTGGAGTTTCTCATAACCTACATACACCATGAATGAGCTCATGATGTCCAACTTTTTGTCCAAGTTGGGAGAGCCATCTAAAGCCTTACCAAGGCAGAGAAAGAAACTGAACTGTGGATCCATAACCGAGTCCTTACCAGGGGCTATTTGAGGAGTCCCGAAACCAATGACACGATCCTATCCTACGCTGGCTACGTAGTTTGGGGCTTACGAGTTATCTAAACTCTTCACCCAACTCGATGATAAATAATCCTCCCAAAAAATTCTCATATAAATATGCCTATCTAAGGCAGCTGAAAACATCTTTTATAAAGCACATTAGCTATAGCTATAATAGATGTTTGAAAATTCTTGTTGAGCCTTGGCTCAAAGCTATACTTTGAAAACTTGTGAGCTTTTATGTCAAAATCTTTAATTTTAAAAAATAAGACTTTACTTTATCTTTTGAAAATCATGCTATAAACTGTACTTTCTTTCTCAAAAACTCTTTATGAAAAATCTCTTAAAAATCTACTCAACTTCATGAAAAATAAATCCATTTAGCTCAAATTATAATGCTTTCAAGAATAATGACTTTCATGCAATTGAGTTCATGGGATAAGAGACATGAACCATAATTATTTAATCAAGAATTCAAGAGAGATCATCAATAATCATTAAGAGAGTAATGATTAACAACCACGAGATACAATATATTACAATTCAATGTGAAAAATTCAACGATGAACAATTCAACATATAGGGAAGAAGGCTAATTCAAGAATTGGGAAAAAAATTCTAGCTTTAATCTCAATGAACTCATTAGTGGATGTAGGGTATGAGGAAGAATAGGGATTCTCACTTACGTTAGCCTTACATACCTGGAATGAAGAATTCTTAACTCAAGCTTGAAGAATCCTAGGTTGAAGAAAATGAACTCTAACCTTCCTTAAGAGCTTAATGATTCTTGATCTTACATCTTAAAGAGAAGTAATAAGAGTTTAGACTAATTAAACCCTTAAATATACTCCTTAGGAATTCCAAAATATTCTGGTTTAGGTACTTAAAATATGAGAAGTTACAAAAATACCCATGAGATCCATCTATAAAAAACATCCTCCAGTGATAAGTCACTTCACAACACGTTAGGGGGCTTGACGACTCGTGAGGTGCATCCATTACCTCTCGAGAAATTTGATCACTTTCTGATCCTCACCTCATGTCCTGACAGAATGAGTTGTTATTATGGCTAATGATTCGTTACCTACCTCGTTGTCCCTAGGAAAAAAATGGCAAGTTTCAGAATTTTGCTCAGGAAGACTCACATAACGATTCGTTAGGTCCACTAATAGCTCCCCAAATGAGTTGTTCTATAGGGACTTGTTTGTTTTTCTTATTTTCTTCTTTATGTCTAGGATCTGATCTTAGGGACTTTTGTGGGTCGTGACAACTATGATCCAAACATGGAACCCTTTGGATGTCTCCTATATGCACTCAAGTGCCTCCTTCTTTATAAAGAGAAATTGTAGAACTTGGAGTTATCTTGCTTAGATCCTTGTGAACGGTCTTGAAGGACCTTTAGTTGCATCACTCTCCTTTCATGAAAAGAATTTTCCCTCAATTTGAAGGGTCATCATCAAGCACCACTATAGGAGAAAGATCACACACATTGAAGGTGTTGTGCACATGATAATCCGGAGGAAGATCAATCTTGTAAGCATTATCAAAATCAACCTCTCAAGCACTTTAAAAGGACTATCACCTCTAGTAATAATCCTTTCCTTATGAAAATAGACCCAAACCTAATCACCCAATTCAAAGAAAACTCTTTTGTGGCCCTTATTAGCTTTCTTAGCCTTCTTGATTTTTCTTCTCAAGTAGAAGCTAGACCATCTCATTCAAGACCTTTTGTTACCATCTAAGCTCAAAACAACATCTTCAGACAAATGGGTTAGATCAAGAGGGGTTAGGAGGTTAAAACCATAGACAACCTCAAATGAAGACATACCAATATTACTATGAATCACACGATTGTAAGTAAAATCACCTAAAGGAAATTGATCTTCCCAAGATGTAAGCTTACCTTTAACCCTGACCCTAAGAATAGAACCTAGTTTCCTATTTACAATCTTGATTTGTCCATCGGTTTGGGGGTGACATAATGTAGAAAACAACAACCTAGTACCAAGTCGACCCCATAATTCCTTCCAAAAGTGGCTAAGGAACTTTGGGTCCCTATCACCTCACTATGGTTTTAGGAATGCCATGAAATTTAACCACATTTTCAACAAACAAAGATGCAACATGAGAAGCTTCATCACATGTATGACATACAATAAAACGAGCCATCTTTGAAAATTGGTCAACAACAGTAAAAATTCTATCCTTACCCTTCTATTCCTCGGCAAGCCCAACACAAAGTCTATGGAAATGTCAAGCCAAAGCCTTGGGGAGTGGGAAGAAGGATATATTAACTATGGGGAAGTAGTCTAGATTTAGCACTATGATATTCAAAACATTGGCCACAAATTTTAGCAACATCACTACGCATCTTAGGCCAATAAAATTGTTCTTCAAGAATCCCCAAGGTTTAATAAATTACAAAATGGCCCATCAAACCCCCATCATGTGCCTCCCTCACAAGGAGTTCCCTCCAATAGCTCATGGGCACACACAATTGCTTGTTTTTGAATAAGTAACCATCAAAACTTGCAAAAAGGGGTTGGGGTTTTATCCTTAAGCCCATGTTCCTTTTCCCATGCTTCATAATCTTTGAAGATTTGAGAAAATTTAGGTTCCTCAAGATACAAAGACTTCAAGCTTTCAAAATCCATCAATTTGGAAGTCAATGTAGTGACCAAAACATGCTTCCTATACAAGACATCTGCCACCTCATTATTGTTCCCCTTTTTGCATTATATTAAATAATGGAAGGTTTCAATAAATTCAATCCATTTGGAATGCCTCTTGTTCAACTTTCCTTGGGCTATAAGATATTTCAAGGAATCATGGTCGGTCCTAATGACAAACTCCTTAGGCCATAAGTAATGTTGCCAATTACAAAAAATTCTAATCAAAGCATAACGCTCAAGATCATAAGTGGAATAGTTCAAAATCGCACCTTTGAGCTTCACACTAAAGTAAGAAATGGGTTTTCAAATCTTGCATCAAAATAACGCTAATGCCCACTTTACTACTAGTATCATATTCAATATCAAAAGTTTTATCAAAATTGGGTAATCCAATGGATGTAGGTGTTGGTCAATTTATAATAGCATTTATTTTGGATTCATCAACCTTAATGCCTCTTGAACTCATAGCAAATCCCAAGAAAAAAACTCCATCAACACTAAAGGAGCATTTATCAGTATCAACATAAAGTTGTTCACGTCTAAGAACATCAAAGACACATCTCAAATGATCAACATGTTCATCCATGGTTTTGCTATATAAAAATACATCATCCATAACCTTACTTATCACTATACGCCTCACTACATAATTAAGAATGGTGAGCTTCCTTTTCTGAGGCATATCGTTGATCACCAAGGCCCACTTGTCTAATCCACAAGGAACACCAACATCATCTCTATGCTCACACTCCTCATCATCTAAAATATCATCCTCTACTTAGGGGTCATCATTGTCAACCCGTCAACAAAATCAACATCATCATAGCAATATGAATTATCAACCATCACAACAAATTTCCTCCAGTTGGGGCACTTACTTATCTTATTACCAAAACCTTGACATTTGTAATATTTAAGAGGGCGAGAAGTGTTACCTCCTTTCTTTTGAGGGAGTTTTAGAATGGTCCTCTCTACTTGATTGCCTTTTACAAAGGGCTTCTTGACATCTTGCTTAGTACCCTTGTTCTTTTTCCAATTATAAAAAGAAGTTCCTCAATCTTTATTGTAGTCCTAAGAGCCTTTGAGATCCCTTAATTTGCCAAACTTCTCTTTTTGGAGCCCCACCTCTATTTCAATAGCCATTTCAAGAGTTTCCATGATATCATGATAGTGGTAGAGTGTCATGCGGGAATTAATCACTTTACTCAACCCAATACAAAATCGAGTCATTGCATTTGAAGGGTCTTCATCAAAATCAATTCACATATTCAAGAGTTAGAACTCATCATAGTATTGTTCTACACTTTTGGTGCCTTGTTATAAAGTGTAGATCTTCTTTAGTTGCTCTTGGAGTACCTCTAGGTAACATAGTTTTGCCTCAAAATTTCTTTCAACTCTTTCCAAGGAGGTATGGGTGTCAATCCATGCATCCTTATCACCTTAACTTGAGTTTTCCACTATGTGGAAGCAAAGCCATCAAATTGAGTAATGAAATAATAAGCCTTCTAGACATTGACCATTTCATTAGTCAAGAAGATTCTATCACATTGTATCACCCAATCAAGAAAGACATCCCCGTTATTTTCACCTTTGAAGGAAGGAAGTCACTTTAATGAAGTTAAGACTCATGTCTTGACCTCTGATGTAGGGCGTATTAATACACTTATTTACCATATTTTTTTCTCATACTTAACTAGGTTTTAAGAATAAATTATGTGTGTTTTTCAATTTTATATGATATTTGTGAAAAGAAGCCAACACACATGATTAGATGTTTGCATGAATTAAAGTGATGGAATCAGACTTATTTGATGCTTAAAAGAGCAAGAGTTGCCAAGAAAAACTCAGAAGGAGTAAGTGCCACATAATAATAGAAAATGGCATCACGCAGGCACATCCGTGCAAGGACCTACCCGACGCGCAAGCAGATCTTTGCACCAAGAGGTGCGACGCGGTGCCATACTGGCCCAACCAATGGAGCGATGTGGACCCCTTCTTGCCAACTCAAAACCTACAAAGTTCAATTTCAGTCCAAGTAGAAACAGATGCAGATTAATTCTACTAATATATATATCCCTTCTTAGGATGTTTTAGATGTCGAATCATGGTAGAAAATTAGTCCAAGTAATTGTGAAAGCTGAATTCACCACTTATTGTTTGATCATAATTGTTGTAAGTCTGGAAAGAATTATTCCATACTAGTGTTGAAGAAAATATCAAGTTCTTGTGATTCTAATTAGCTTTCGAGATTTGCCAAACAATTTCATAGTACTGTAAGTATTTCATTATGACTTATTATATATCTTATGTTATTATTTCTTCAAACATGAGCGACTAAATCTCTTGAGCTAGGGTTGTGGGAACCATGATGGATTAACGGAAATAGGAAAAATAAATTAGTGATTCTTGAATGGTGAATTGAGTGGATTGTTATTCTATTTATTTTAATGAGTTTTAGTGGTTGTAAACATTGAAACATGCTTGTATCATCAACTTGCTCGACCAAAGAAGTTGAAGTAAGGAAAAAAGAATAACTATAGAAATTTGAGGCTACCATCCTTCATCTAATTAATTTGAGCTTTATTCGAGGATAGTTAATCCAAGACTTATGGTGAGGAAAAAATATACACACCTAAAGTCCAAGAGATTGTTTTTCAATTTTTTAGGGTCGAGTTTTTTGTTCAAGTGTGTAGGGAGGAATTCACAGGTACAAAATAGATCTTTCAACACCATAAAACACACAAGAACCCTACAGGATAAGCTCCGCATAGAGTTGCGCAATGCGCAGGACAAGCTTTGCACACAACTACGCAACATAGAGAGCTTATGCCGCATTGAGGCGTGTGAGATGCTGTGCTGGTAGCATAGTGAGAAAAACCCATAAATGAGGATGACTAGGCCCAAGGAATTCTTCTTTCACTCTGTTTACTTGTGCCTAATTGTTTTAGCATTGAGGATAGTGCTATTGATTAAGTATGGGTAGGAGAAGTGAACTTCCTTATACCATGTATGCCTTGATTGTTAAAATTGTTCACGGTGGGCTTAGATTTTATTTTTGTGATGCATGACTTATTCCTGCTATCTTGTAGTATTTTTTTATCTTTTTGGTTTTGTTTTTGTTTGGCTTCCCCCATTTTTTGTTTTAAGTACTTTTTGGTGATAGTCCCTTAGAACCGATTATAAGGTCTAATTTTTTTGAGTCTTAGTCATGGATGTTCCCGATGATGGATGGATGATGACCATCTTAAGGAAAAATAAGTCATTGATAGGAGAGTAAGAACATGAGTCCTTATGAATGGTAGGTTCTTCACTTAGGGTATCATTGCGACTTTGTATAATTCCCTAAAACATGTATGAAAAGGTAGAAACACTTAGACTTTTGAAACTTGGTTTCTATGCTTGAAATATTGGGCTTAATAGTGTAAGATATTCAATATGGATATATGTGTTTATATAATCTTGATTACCATTATTAAACCATTTATGCCAGTGTGTGAGTGAGATTTTTTTGTAATGCTTGCAATTTGACGTCTAGAACTTGCCTAGTGTGTGTGCTAAATGAAATGAGAATGTTGAATCTAGAAAGTGATATAGGCAGTTCTTTGGTATCCTATTGTATTCCAATTTTGCCTACTTAATGTAATTATCCTAGTTAGCCATTTTGAGCTTTAGCCTATTCTCTTGATAGCCATATCACAAGCTTAATCCTTTCTTTCTATTGAACTTTATTTGATCCAAATGACTCCTAGAGAACTTTAATGGAGAATTTTTCATACAAGGAACACAAGTGAAGAGAAAAAGGGAAAAGCTAAAGTGTGAAAATTAGAAGGAAAGAAAAGGGTGAAAATTGCAAAACAAGGAGGGTGGTGTAGTGGGGAAAGAAAGAGAAAAGTTTGAAATTGAAAGAATGAAATTGTTAATGAGCTTAATGTTGAAAATTCCCTACTAGTCACCCTAGTACAAATTGAAAATAAAAGAGAGGTATAAGGAGAAAATAAGAAAATTGAAGAATGTGCTAAAAAGGTCAAAGAGTTGTGAAGTATTAAAGTGCTTAGGAAAAATGGTCGCTATCTCGGCCAAATAGTTGCTACCCGTTCCTTAGCCTACATTACAACCATCTTAAGTCCTAATTGATCTAATATTTGATGTTATATATTAGTGGAGTATTTACACTAAGGGCAAGCCTATGGGTAATCTTTTGCATGCATGTTGAGTTCTTAGGGAGAGTGAGTAATTTTGTTCTATCTATGCCCAAGTCTAAATTGTTATATATTATGTGAGTGAAAGGGAATCTCTCCAAATAGTGAGGGGAACATAATAGTGAGATTTTGGTTTATCTTGAATGCTAAATTACATATGATTTATGTTGGCCCAAATATATCTTGCTGAGTTAGTTCTATAAGCTAAGTGATTTCAATTTGTGACCTTTGACTGTTGATATTATATGCATATTGAGTGGATTGTTGGAGATTGATAAACTTTTCTAATGACCCTAAGTGTAAGTAGACATGTTTGTATGGTGAATTTTGTGGTTGAACTTTAGTAGGGAAGTAGTAGATTGTTCGAGGACGAACAATAGTTTTAAGTGTGGGGTGGTGATGTAGGATGTATTTACGCACTTATTTGCCATATTTTGCCCATACTTAACTATGTCTTGATAAAAAATTATGTGTGTTTGATTTGTTTTTATATTATATTTCAGAAAAAAAGCCAACACACATGTTTAGATGTTTTCAAGTATTAAAGTGATCGAATCAAACTTATTTGATGCTTATATAAGCAAGAGTTAGCAAGACAAACTCAATAGGAGAAAGTGTCACAACATAATAGAAGATACCATTGCACAGGAACATATGTTCAAGGACCTGCACGATGCATATGATAATCTGTGCAGCAAGAGGCGCGGTGCCATACTGGCGCAACCAATGGCACAACGTGGACCCATGCTTGCCGACTCAATACCTGCAAAGTCCAATCCCAGTTCAAGTAGGAAAAGATGCAAATTAATTCTACAACTATATTTAGCTCTTCTTAGGATGATTTACGTGTCGAATCTTGGTAGAAAATTAGTCCAAGTAATTGTAAAAGTTGAATTCACCACTTATTCTTTGATCATAATTGTTGTAAGTGTGGATAACATTATTTCATACTAGTGTGAATAAAATATCAAGTTCTTGTGATTATAATTAGCTTTAAGATTTCCTAAATAATCTCATATTATTGTAAGTATTTTATTATGACTTCTTATATATCTTGTGTTATTGTTTCTTCAAACATGAGCAGCTAAGTCTCTTGAGCTAAGTTTTTGGGAACCATAATGGATTAACGGAAGTAAGACAAATAAGATAGTGATTCTTGAATGGAGAATTGAGTGCATTGTTATTCTCTTCATTTTAATGAGTTTTAGCAGTTACAAACATTGAACCGTGCCTGTATCATCAACTTGCTTGACCAAAGAAGTTGAAGTTAGGAAAAGAGAATAACAATGAAAATTTGATACTGCTACCAACCCTCATCTAATTAACTTGAGCTCTAACCGATGATAGTTAATCTAAGACTTATGTATAGGGAAAAATATACACAACTAAAGTACGAGAGGATTTAGGTGAAATTCATCTATGTAGGTCGAGAGACATTAAATGAACTTAATTGTCAGTCTTACACAAAATTCACCAGGATAGATTACTAATAAAATAAGCCTATTACGTCATAAAATCATGGGGAACACAATCCTAGTTTTATCTCATTAATTAAATAAAAACTTAATCACTGTTTAGAATTACTTTTTCTTTTATTTGCAACACCCCTTTTGAAATAGTGACTATCAATTTATTTACTCATCATTAACATATTATTTCTTCCTTGTTCCCTGTGGGATCGACCCCAACCTAGTTGGGTTACTATATTTGACAACTACTGTGTTATACTTCATTGAAAGGTGTAATTTAGGTGTGATCAGCCTCCATTGTTTCCATGAAATCGTTATCCCCATAAGGATCATCACATAATAATCATCATGATAGCCCCGACCATGTTGGCCATCTCTTCTATAATCACCCCCATGCCTACCCATTTGATGGATAGAATCATGTGGACCTCTTCTTTCATGGTGAGGACCTAGAAAGTTCATGTGTGGCCCTCTCATGTGGTTGTGGTAAACTGGGAACATCATCAAACTCCTCATGGAATTAACCACCCAAAGGTTGAACATCTCAAATTGGCTGGACTATTCGAATTTAAAGGCGGGTATTTGGTGGAGGAAAGGCATATGTAGTTGTGGTTGAGGTATATGTGGTGGAGGTACATGTGGTGATGGTATAGGAACATATGGTTGCAGTGGACGTATATATGGTAGGATAGTAGTAGGTAATAGAGCGGGAATAGAAGCTAGTGGAGTAGTGGAGGTGGGATAATACATCCTACGAAAAGTTCAGGGTGATATTGATGAAGAGGAGTGTGACAGACTCCACTTGTTTGCCCATGGTAGTGATAGAAAGGAATAGAACAAAAGTCTCTATGTCGTGTTTCAAGGTCCACCAAATGATTATCTATGTTATCCAACCACCCATCAATTTGGGAAGATAAGGCTGCTATAATGTTTACCACATCATTCAAAGTGAGTTTCCGGTGGGTACCCAATTCTCCTCTTCTTGATTAGATATTGTACATATTGAAGACACAAAATAAATAAATCACACGCGTTCAGTTAGTGAAAAAAACTCACAATCTCTCAAGAAATAATCACCTTATATGCCTCACAATTACCACGACCAAGGATTATTGCTTGTGTAATCTATTGAATTAAAAGTTTCCAATAACTACTTGAGGTCAAGAATGAATTCTTGTTTGACTCAATGAAGAAGGATCAAACTAAATGAAAGGAGTCAAGAAGTTACAATGAGAATACAGAAGAAAAATGGTAGAACAAGAAAAATAAAAAAAATCAATCAAAAAAATTAAATAACAAAAAGTAGGAAGAATTAGTTGATGTTAAGTAATCTGGGGATTATTAGGATGAAAAGATGATGAAGAACTAATTAACAAGTAAATAAAAGATTTAATTAGATGTTAGTTAGTGTAAAAATTGGAAGAAAATTGAGTGTGGAAGAAGAATTATGATGTTTTGACACTTTGAAAATTTTTGGGGTTGGAAAAAGTCCCAACACAAAGAAAAAAAGGCTAAAAAATCGTGTGTGTGGTGAAAGGTAGATGTAGTTGTTGCTGACTGGTGTTATGTGTCCGTCACATGGTGATCTTGGGCTTATTTATGCATCCAATTACCATGTTTTGCCTATGTTTAACTATGTTTTGATAATAAAGATCGTGTGTGTTGCTACAATATTATGTTTTATTCTTTATAATGAGCTAACATATATGATTATATGTTTGTAGATTAATATCTACCAGTATTTTTACCCAAATGGTGGAAAGAAGTAATCATAGGTGATCGGGGACTTAAAAAGAGCAATTTTAGAGCAAATCAAGGTTCTGCGCCGCGAAGTCAAGGCTAAGCAAGGAGCTCTGCGTCACACACAAAGCAAAGCTTCAGATAATGGAAAATCAGGCCACTCTCTAGCCTGAGCTTCACATGCGGAGCTACAATTTGTCAAGGGACACCGCATCGCTGAGCAGACTCTACACGATAAGAGGCGCGTTGCGGACCAGGGTTATTCGACCAAGGCTCTTTCAAGTCAAATCTTGGTCAACACATAATAGATGCAAAAATAAATCAACTACTATAAATACCTCCTTAGATATCTGTATTAGGGATTATCACGCAATATTGAGTATCAATGCATATAATAGCATATCAAAATTTGAAACAAACACAGGATTCTTGTTCTTATACTTTTCTTTATCAAAGTTTGGTTGGACAATTCCTATTTTTGTATGTTGATAGTAATGAACTCTTATAAAAATATTGTTATTATTTCTACAAGTATATGTATCCAAATAATATAGCCAAGATTATGGAAACCATGGTGATATAAGGAATAATGGTGAACGAACATAGTGATTCTTAATCGGTGTTTATGCATATATTGTTATTCTCTTCACCTTGAATTACATTTTAACAATTGCAAATGTTAGAACTTGTATTAAACCTTAACTTGCTTGACCAAAGAAGTATATGTTAGGAAAAAAGATTAACAATGAATATTTGAGGCCTTCAACCCTCTTGAGCTCTGACGAGGAAAGTCAATCCAGAACTAAAGATGAGGTTTCATATTGAAATTAATAATGAAACACCTATAGGTTGAAAGGATTTAGAGTGTTATTCATCTAAGAGGGTCAAAAGATGTTAGATGAAACTTAATTCGTTAGTTTTGTATGAATAACACCGGAATAGATCATAATATAGTAAACACATTAAATTATGAAATCATGAAAAATATAGTCCTAGTTCATTCTCATCTATTGAATAAAATTAAATGATTCGCAAAAATCATAGTTTGAATTCTTTCACTTTCTTTATTATAAAAAGGGACTACCGGTTGAACTCACTATTGACCTTTTTCTTGCCATATTCCTCGGGGAATTCGACCTCAACCTAGTTGGGTTCTATATTTGGCAGTGATCATTTTCTACTTCGTTAAGAGGTGTGATTTGGGTATAGAAAATTTTGGCACCGTTATCGGGGAATACGTGTAGAAATAGTTAAATAATTTTTGAATTCTTCTTGTAGTCTTTATATCTCAATTTATATATAGTTTTGTTTTTATTTGTTTCAGAAGGAATGAAAAATCCCATAGGATAGCATAATCTCCCCTTGGGGGGAGAATTAATCGATGCATAGCGGACTGAGGCTATGAGACAAGTTGAGGCTAGAAGGGCTGAGGCTATTGAGATTGCTATTGCTTCTACAACAAGGAATAAACAAAATCCTTTATGTTTCCACAGGAGACAAGCCATGCGAAATGTTCTTTATGAGGAGGAGTTTGACATAGAGGAGGTTGATTTTATTGGTGCCATTATACCACCCCACCTGCTAGCAAATGCTTTGATATTATAAGTACGATGATGCAATTGCTCAGCATGAAGGGCTTATTCAATGGTCTGGCTGGAAATGACCCAAATCAACACTTCTTGAATTTCATTGGGATTTGCAACGCATACAGGCTGCCATGCGTGGCACATGAGGCCATCAAGCTTAGACTATTTCCTCCCTCCCTTATGGAGGAAGCCACTTTATGGTTGAATGAGTTGCCGGATGAGTCTATCACCACCTGGGTAGAATTGACTACAGTATTTTGGAAAGATTCTTTCCACTATCCCGAATGATATAGTTGAGGGATGAGATCAATAATTTTGGACAGTTAGCAGGTGAAGCCTTGCAAGAAGCATTCTTAGATTCAAGAAGAAGCTGAAGCAGTGGCGAACCACAAGCTACTAGAGGAGGTTCTTCTTAAAATATTCTACAAATTGCTAATTTCCACAAATAAAGTTGTAGCAGACAATATTGTAGAGGTATCTATGATGGCTCACACCTTTGCAAAGGCTAGCGAGATACTTGACAAAATGACTAAAACTAATAAAGCTTGGCACATTAGGTAGTCCGAGGTTGCAATTATAAATTATTCTAAGGGAATGACCATAGAGCAATGAAAGAGAGAAGAAGAGTGATCAGGACATGGCTCATCTAAAAACTCAAATAGACCTGATCACCAAGCATTTGATGGGGATGAACTCACAAAAGGTTCAAGAGGTTGCTTCATAAGAGAAAGCAGCTAGGTATGATTACCCGAAGTTTGAGGAGGAAGCCAACTTTGTTAATAACCAGATGAGGGATTTCTAGGCCAACAATCAAGGGTCTAATCAAGACACTTGGCATCAAGATCAAGGGAATCAAGGTCGAACCTTCTATGGTAACAATAACTATGATCGGTCAAGGTGGAGAAACAAAGATCAGGGAACTTAGAGAAATAGAGATGGGCCTAAGAATGAGAAAAATGGTTCTTATATGCTGCCAAGGTCCAGACAAAAAGCTGGTAATGATGTTGTTGGTTCAAAAATAGAGTTTTGAAGAAGGTTGAGTCTATAGATGCATGCTTTCTGGAGTTTTGAAGAAGGTTGAGTCCATAGATGCTGGCAACAAAGAGATGCGGGGAGATTTGTCAAGTTTGAGTCTGCTTCTAGACTCACATTCCACTTTTATTAAGCAGCTGGAGTAGTAAATGGGATAGATCTCGATAGAGATATACCAGAGGCAAAAGGGTACAATGCCTAGTGAAAGTACCAAAGCTAAGAAATGATGGCCATTGCATGGCTATCATTACTAGAAGCGGGAAAACGACAATTGAAGAGCCTAAATGTCACGACCTGAGTCTATGCCCTGGATGAGACACGGTACTTGGAGTTACAAGTAACCCTAAGCCAACCCATGGTCTATTATAACACTAGTAAACTGAGTAAACATAAGCAGAAGCTTTAAATAAATAAAATCATTTAAGAAAAACTGATTTGACAGAAGTTAATACATCCAAAAATAATACTGAAAATCTGTGTTTATGTGTGAAAGCCATCTACTCAATGAGGAGTTGATGGGTCTATATGTTACACCCCATAAGATTCCCGACTCATAGATGGCCTATTTGTGTGTTGGTTAAGCATATTTGAAAGTCATACATGCTGGAAAAAGGCCCGGAAAAAGATCGGGCGAGAAACCTGTCGAACCATCGCGGAAGGAGCCGGGGCAGAGCCCCTCTGCGATGGCAGCATGTCACGGAGGTGGGGCCTCCGCGTTGGCTCCGTGACAC
>JACEIK010000604.1:99853-110304 GCA_018107945.1 Datura stramonium
AGCTAGCCAGGCACCAGATGTGCTTAGGCTCACCAGATAGCAGTCCAGGTCCTACTAGGGCACCAGGTGCCAATCATACCCCCCAAGGCGGGGCGTGACACTATACCCCAGCTAACTCTAAAATCTAACTGAAAATAAATATCATCCTTGAAAGATGAGGACTCACCAAATGCTGCTGCTTATATCGTCTGAGGGAAACTACTGATGATGTCGGGATTGAGAACCTACACCTGTATCATGAACAGTACAACATTGAAGGTATGCTTCAATATTTTGATGTACTAAGTAAGTGAGAGATATAATAATCATGAAAGAACAAGTAACTGAGCTGAAATGACATGAAATGACCAACTAAAATACTAAAAACTAATACAATTGAAATATAACTGATATGGTCAACAATGACCCTGACTGATGGTCATAGACATGTCTTGGATTTGAGATACTGAACCGAGCTAAACTAAACTGAACTGAGACTGCACTGACTAGTGGGAGAGTCTATAACTATAATATACAGGAGGTGCCTAAGACTAGACTCGGGATTTAAAATGAAAAGTAGCAGAAAATTTGAAAATTTCCCTCAGAACGACTCGTTAAATGGGTCGTTGGTGTGAAAAGTGACCCATTGGAAGTGCCTATGGTGAAAATCTACAGGAGCAGGATGGGGAGTAACGGGTCTCAAGATGACTCGTTGGTTGTTGTAACGAGTCGTTCGATAGGAGTCGTGGTAAGGTTGGTCCTGATCAGGGAGGAAGTAACGATTCATGGTATAATTTAATTTTGGTAGCAATGAGCCATTGTTAGCGTCCGTTGAGAGGAATACCAGGATAGGCCAATGGTGACGATGACTGGCAGCGATGAGTCGTTGGAGTTTGTAACGACTCTTCCTGTTCGGTCGTGGTAAGGGACCTAAGACCAGAATCAGGGATGAGACAACGGGGGTTGTAATGGACCGTGGGAGCCAGTAACGGTCCGTTGTGACGCCTGTTGCCACTAGCAGTGCAGTTTTTCCAGAAATTTCATTAAGGGTATTTTTATCATTCCTAAGCCCTAGGGTTCTAAACTACGTTATTTTAAGCAAGAAATAGTGTGTTTTAAGAAGGTTTATGTCATTCTAAGCCTATTCCAATTCATGCATGCAAGCTTAGAGGTTGAAGGAGTGATCAAGCCTAGTTTCTTCAAGGTTCTTCCCCAAATCTCCACTGGGCAAGCTAGGAAGTTGTGAAATTAGATTTCTTTAGGTATGTAAGGCTATGAATGGGTGCAATAGTCCACACCCATGCCCAATTCTCTCTCAATTCATGAAAATTCTAATTGACGAATCTATTTACCCAATGTGTGAATTCTCTAAGTTTCAATTATTGGTATGATCTAAGCATGTTTCTAATGTTGAATTATGATTAATGGAAATATTTTACAATGTTTTCAATTATCAATTTCAAGTTGTATAAATTATGATGCCCATCCATGAAATTTCATGAAAGTTGAGATCTATCAAATATGTATTCAAGCATGATGAAATGTTTATGAAGAAAGTATGATTTTGAATTACCCATGAATATATTCATGTTTTCAAATGATCAAGTCTATTTCAAGCATGTTTAAGTATTGGGAAAGCCCATATGATCATGTATGTTTTCATGAATTTATCTGAACTTTATGTATTAGATTACCATATGAATTTTTGGAGTCTAGACTCCCACTTTTTTAAACTTATGGTATGGATTGAGCCAAGGCTCCTCATGTTATGATTTCAGATTTATGTATATACGTTATGAGTCAGCTTCATCACTAGACGATGGTTCAGCTTCATGGAAAAATGATGGAGATCATATGTATGTTTTTTGGGAGTAGTGTCTAGCACTGAGTATGCTAAGGGTCAATCAACCCTGTGCCTCAGAACTTCGCGCCAACGTAGGCTTACATATATACTATGGGACTTCCCTTAGAGCTTCCCCTGCCCCAAAGGGGCCTTGAGCTTGATATTGATATCATGGTATCGTCCTTAGCCCTGGCAAAGCTTTGGACGACTTTGCCCACTTGAGTGTGATAGTCGGGACCACGTAAGCTCTATCGTGGTAATGTCGATTATATGACGAGTCCTCCCATTGTTCCTCATAATTTCAGTTATGCATGTTCATCAGTCATGATATTATATTTTCAGCAGGTTTGACCCAATGTTCAGTTTTACTTATGATTATTTTACTTACGATTATCAGTTTTCATCTTTGGGTCATTCGATTCAGTTATGATGTTCAGTGATGCTCAGATCAGAATCTTATTTTGATTATGTTATATGATACGCATGATTTATGATTTACTTACTTAGTGGTTTTATTTACCTTGCATACTCGGTACTTTTCACGTACTGACCACATACTATATGCTATATTGTTTCATGATACAGGCTCGGATATTCAGATTCAGCTTCGTCATTAGTTAGAACTGCAACTTTAGCATTTATCAGCCAGAGTGATGAGTCCTCATCATTCAAGGGATCTTCTTTTCAGTTGTATCTATTACTTTTAGTTTTGGGCTTTAGTGTGTTAGTTGGGGTCTTTTCCCATCAACTCGTCCACAATAGAGGCTTTTCAGATATAGAATGTATTCAGCGTCGATTTTGAGTTTTGTATTTTGATGTTATAAGATTGTTAGACTTTCTCTATGTTAATAATGTTGATCTTCAACTTATCTATGATTGAGTTAGATGTTATGTTCATGCCATGGGTCGACTTGGAGACTCTCGAGGTTCCTTGTCTCGTGTCTCGATCCAGGCTTATGTTCGGATCATGACAATAACCGATATATAACCACGTGAGCTAAACGTGGAGTTCGATGTATACACCTATTGATAGAACCCAATATACCTTGCCAAGTTATAAAGGCATGAACTGGTTGATCACAACTCTGGGGCCATTGGGCCAATAAAATACCTATAGTGGCAACATAGTTCTGGGAACCTGGGTGCATTGGAACCGCGGTCCGCTCGGTGACCAGGGTTCCAGCGCACCCAGGTTCTCAGAACTACGTTGTCACTGTAAGTTATTTCATTGGCCTTATGGCCCCAGACTTGTGATCACCCAGTTCATGCCTTTATAACTTGGTAAGGTATATCGGGTCCTACCGATAGGGTGTATACATTGAACTCCGCGTCTAGCTCACATGGTTATATGTTAGTTATAGACTCTCCCACTAGTCAGTATAGTCTCAGTTTAGCTCAACTAAGAATAGTTTCAGTTTACTTAGTTCAGATCAGTTTAGTACAGTTAGTTCGGATCAATATTTCAGATTCAGGGCATTTCTATGACGATTAGACAGGGTCATTTTGACCATTTCAGTATATTTCAGTTTATTCAATTTCAGTATATCAGTTGGTCATTGCATGTCAATATAGTTCACTTATTTATTCCCTTATGTTATAATTTTCTCCCACTTACTCAGTACATTCAAAGTACCGACGCATATTTCTATGTTGTATCATATTATGATACAGCCGCAGGTTCTCAGCCTTAGCACCATTAGCAGATCTTCTTCAGGAGTTATCAGATGCACCAGTGGTGAGTCCTCATCTTTCAAGGACGATGTTTATTTTCTTCAATAGACTTTAGAGTTTGCTGGGGGCTTGTCCCAGCAACTTATCAGTTGTAGTTGGCTTTCAGACACAGATTCACATTTTCAGTTTTGCTTTCAGTTGTATAAATCTTTATGATTTAGTTTTTCTTCATAAATGGTTTTATTATTTAAAGCTTCCGCTATGATTACTTAGATTACCAGTGTTATGATAGACCATGGGTTGGCTTGGGATTACTTGTGACTCCAAGTACCATGTCTCATCCAAGGTATAGACTCGGGTTGTGACAAACTTAGTATTAGAGCCCTAGGTTTAGAGCATCCTAGGATGTTTGAAAGCCACGTCAAGTAGAGTCCTTTACATGAGTGTTAAGTGCGCCACACTTATGACGGGAAGGCTACGAGATGTTACTAGGAAAACTCCCTTTTGTTCATACTTTTTATTGTGCGTTGAAGTTCAATTCCAGAAATATTCTCCTAACTGGTGCTCTATTTTATTTCAGTGAAATCATGCCTCCAAGATGAGGTAATGGAAAAAGGGCTGACAACGTCAACCGACCTGCCCCACCAGCTCCAGCAGCCCCTTAGGATGACCCAGTGTCCCCAGCAGAGTTCAAAGCGACAATCTAGCTACTGGCACAGATAGTTACAAACTAGGTGAACCAGTAGGTGGTTTCGGTTAAAATGAATGGGTCCGCAGTATCTTCCTGTGTTGGGGGCTTCACCCGGATGAACCCTCCAGCCTTCCATGGATCTAAGGTTGGAGAGGACCCATAGGAGTTCGTGGATGAGATTAGGAAGATAACCCGCGTTATGGGTGTTAACATCACTGAGAGTGTTGACCTGGCTGCCTACCAGTAGAAAGGGGTAGCCTAGATCTGGTACGACAAGTGGAAAGAAGGGAGACCAGCGGGAGTGGAATCGGTGGAGTGGGAGGAGTTCACAACAGCCTTCCTAGACAGATTCTTCTCCCAAGAGCTCAGGGAGGCTAAGGTGGCAGAATTTATGAATTTGAAACAGGGCAACAGGACGGTGGAAGAGTATGCACTGGAGTTCACATGGTTTTCTAAATAAGCTCCGGAGATGGTAGACGATCCAAGGGCTCGCATGCTGTAGTTCGTCAATGAAGTATCCAACTTGGTCCTTAAAGAGTGCAGGACTGCAATGCTCATAAAGGATATTGACCTCTCCATCCTCATCGTTTATGCTCAGCAGATTGAGGTAGAAAAGCTAAAGGACTTGGAGCTCGAGAATAAGAGGGCAAGGATTGGCCAATTAAATTATGGCCACCAGATGTCTGGCGGTAGTAGCCACCCACAGTAGCAGCAGCAGAAGCAGCAAACGGCTCCAACACCCACTTCAGGCAGCGCCCCTACTTTCCAATCCCGCAAGGATCGGAGGTGTGGAGCGTCTGGCTCACAGTCCCAAAGTCACAGCGCCAACAATCGCTACCCAGATTACCCTAAGTGTGGTAGGAACCATCCATGGGAATGCCTTCAGGGCCAAGAGGATTGCTTTGGGTGTGGAAAGCTAGGTCACCGGCTTAGAGAATGACCGTCAGTAGAGCGGGGGAGATCACAATCCACCACTTCAGTAGTTCCAGTAGGCTGACCAGTTCAGCAGGCCAACACTTCAAGTATGGATTGTGGCCAGCGCCAAAACCATTTTGATGCTTTGTCCTCTCGTCAGGATCAGGAGAGCTCACCTGATGTGGTCACGAGTATGTTATGTCTTTTTCATATAGATGTGTATGTCCTACTAGATCCAAAAGCCACACTATCATTCATGACTCCCTATGTAGCTGTTCAGTTTGATATCAGTCCAGAAGTCCTCTCAGAATCATTCTCAGTCTCTAACCCAGTTGGTGAGTTAGTTACAGCCAGATGGGTGTATAGAAACTACCCAGTCTTAATCTTGAATAAGGTCATTCCAGCTAACCTCGTAGAGTTAGACATGGTCGATTTCGACATCATTCTTGGTATGGATTGGTTACACTCCGATTATGCCTTAGTCGACTGCAGAACTAGAGTCGTCAGATTTCAATTCCCTAATGAGCCAATTTTAGAGTGGACGGGCAGTAGTTCAGCGCCTAAGGATCGGTTTATTTCCTACCTTCAGGCCAGTAAGCTTATTTAAAAAGGGTGTATTTATCATCTAGTTCGGGTCAAGGATTCTTGCTCTAAGACCCCAATTATCCAGTCAGTTCCAGTTGTCAGTGAGTTCCCTGACGTGTTTCCCGAAGATCTTCCCGGAGTCCCTCCTGAGCGGGAAATAAACTTCAACATAGACCTTCTTCCAGACACTCAGCCCATCTCATCCCTCCTTACAGAATGGCTCCAACTGAGCATAAGGAGTTGAAGGAGCAGCTGAAACTCCACATTGATAAAGGTTTCATCAGGCCCAACATCTCTCCTTAGGGTGCTCAAGTATTATTCGTCGAAAGAAAGACGGTACCCTCAGAATGTGTATCGACTACTGTCAGTTGAATAAGGTCACAATTAAGAACAGGTATCCCCTACCCAGGATTGACAACTTGTTTGATCAGCTTTAGGGAGCCAGTTGTTTCTCCAAGGTAGATCTCACGTCGGGGTATCATCAGTTAAGAGTCAGGGAATGTGACATACTGTCACGACCCGAACATAGGCCCGGATCGAGACACGGGAAAAGGAGCCCCGAGAGACCCCAAGTTGACCCATGGCATGAAAATACATCTAACTCAATCAAATTAAGTGGAAGAACTAACATATTAACATAGCATAAGTCTAGCATAACATTTGATCCAGAAATACAACACGAGTCTAAAGCTGAATACATTCTATTGTCTGAAAAGCCTCTAAGTCTGATGAGTAGATGGGATAAGACCCCGACTAACTCTCTAATGCTGAAAACTGAAAATATTCAATCATAACTGAAATAAAGAGGGGCCCTCAACATATGAGTACTCACCAACAGGGACTGATGATAACTCTAAAAGCTGGATAGCGGCGGGGTTGAGGCTGAAGATCGGAGTCTGTATCATGAAACGATACAACATAGAGTATGCGGTCAGTATGTGAAATGTACCGAGTATGCAAAGTAAGTAATATTGCTCAAATAAGTAAAATCATTTAAAACATGCATAATATAAAACATGATCACAACAAGAATTTGAGAGTAGGAATTGCATGCTACTTTCTGAAATCATGATCTGAACATAACATAGCATCATACTGAATGGAATGACCCAAAGCTTAATTCTGATAATCATAAGTAAAATTGAGCATTGGGTAAAACCTCTTTTAGAACATATATATATATATATATATATANAACTGAAATCATGAGGAACAATGGGAGACTCGTCATACCACGATAGAGCTTACATGGTCCCAACTATCACACTCAAGTGGGTAGAGCCGTCCAAAGCCTTTCTAGGGATAAGGACGATACCATGATATCGATATCAAGCTCGAGTCCCAATTGGGGCAGGGGATAGCTCACAAGGGAGATCCCAAAGTAGTATATATATAAGTAATAATCTACGTTGGCGCGTAGTTCTGAGGCATAGGGTGATCGACAGTTAGCCTACTCGGTACTAGACACTACTCCCTAAAACATGCATATGCTCTCCATCATTTTTCGAGGATGCTCACCATCGTCTATTGGCGATGCTCAATAATCAAATACATCTCAAATCTGAAGTTATATATGAGAAGATTTAGCTCAAACCATACCACAAGCTGAAAATAATTGGGAGTCTTCACTCCAAAACCATGTGGTAAGCTTAATTCGGGAAATCATAAATCATACTTGAACATATGGGCATTGCCCAATACTTTAACACACTTGACAATACTCAATTCTCTTGAAAACAAGATTATAAACATAGGTAACCTGAAAACATGCTTTTCATTAATAATATCTCATCATACTTGACCATTCATCATAAATCTCAACTTTCATGAACTTCTCATAAATGGGCATTTTAATTTATAAAGCTAGAAACATGATTCAAATGGTAAACAACGTAAAATTTGCCTATGATTCATAATTCAATAGGAAAAACACATTTAGATCAATACCCATGTAGAGAATTAGGAATTTCATGCATTGGGTTAAAACCCCATAGAATCAACATATGAGTTTTTTCATGATTTAGAGAGAGATTGGGCATGGGTGTGAATGAATTTCATCCATTCATAACCCTTAAATACCTAGGGAAGATATGATTTTATCACTCCTTGACTGCCCAATAAAATATTGAAGAAAAGCTTGAAGAAAGTCTAACTTGATCACCTCCTAAACCCTTCAATTTGCATGCATGGATGAGAACGAGCCTAGGATAGATTTACCCCTCATAAAACACTCCATTTCGAGCCTTAAATGATGTAGTTTAGGACTCTAGGACTTAGAATGATGAAAATATAATGAATTTCCTTAAATTTCTGCACTGTCAGTGACAACGATTGATCCTACGGGTTGTACCTTGATACCACGACTCGTGGTATCTGTCCGTTACATCTCCTATGATTTCTTAATCTTTAAGATTCTAATACCACGACATGACAGGATGGGTCGTTACATCAAATAACAGTCCATTGAACCTCCTGTTACTTTCCCTGATGAACTGCATTTGGACTTCCCACGAGTCAAACCACGAATCATGCCTACTTCCCAAAAGTCGTGGTCTCTATTTGTCACCTTGACTGGAGTTTTTCCTGCTCCTTCCAACGACTTCTTACCACGACCCCTTTTTACTCAAAACGAGTCGTTCTATGACTCGTTACTTTCTCCTAGACTAAGGACCAGTATCACCACGACCACAAACAATGACTCGTGATATCAAACCATGAGTCATTCCTTGACCCATTACTCCCAACTCCGACCCTGCCGTACCTCACCATGAACACCTCCTACGGGTCGTTGGTGGAACCAACTATCCGTACCATGGCCCGTTCTGCAAAATATTTCTAGATTTCTGCCACTTTCCATTTTTAAATCCCAGGCTTAGTCTTGGACACTTCCGGAGTATTACAAAATCTCCCCCTTGGGAACATTCATCCTCAAATGTGGGAAAACATATAGAAAATAGAGAATGCAATCATCATACTCAATTACTAATCATATAATCTGAAAATTGACAGAATGACTAACTCCGATTCAAACTACATGGCTGAACTAAATTCATGAATCATATACACATCCATATACATGAAAGAAACTGGGGCACATGAACTGAACATGAAACTAAATAGAGGTTTAGTGAAAAACTGATACCTCGAACTGGAACTGAGCCAATAGAGAATAAATGTGGGTATCTAGCCATCATGTCTACTTCGGCTTCTCACGTAGCTCCCTCAACGTGCTGATTTCTCCATAAAACATTGATTGAAGCTACTTCCTTGGTTCTTAGCCTTCGAACCTGATGATCCAGTATTTCCACCGGAACATTCTCATAACTAAGGATGCCTTTCACACTGACACTGTCCACGGGGACAACTAGAGCTGGATCACCCAAACACTTCTTTAAGAGTGACACATGAAAAACAGGATGAACATAAGCTAATTCTGAGGGCAACTCCAATTCATATGCTACCTTGCCAACCCGTTTCACAATCCGTTAGGGGCCAACATAATGAGGGCTGAGTTTTTCTTTCTTTCCAAACCTCATTACTCCCTTCATGGGAGACACCTTCAGAAACACCCAATCATCCACTTCGAAGTCAAGGTCTCTTCTTCTCACATTAGCATAGGTCTTTTGGTGACTTTGAGCTGTTTTCAACCTGTCCCGTATGAGTTGAAGTTTCTCCATAGCCTCATGGGTTGAATCTGGTCCGATCATTGCAGCTTCACTGACTTCAAACCAACCAATAGGCGATCTATATCTCCACCCATGGAGAGCCTCCAATGGAGCCATCTGGATACTGGAATAATAGCTGTTATTGTATGCAAACTCGATAAGAGGAAAATGATCATTCCAACTACATTTGAAGTCAATCACACATGCTCTCAACATGTCCTTGAGAGTCTGAATTGTCCGCTCCGCTTGACCATCCATTTGTGGGTGAAATGTTGTATTGAGCTTAACCTGTGTACCGAGTCCTTTTTGAAACGACCTCCAGAATTGAGAGGTAAATTGAGTACCTCTGTCCGATATGATAGACAAGGGAACCCATGCAACCGAACTAGCTCTTGGATGTATAGTTTGGCATAATCATCCACTGAATTAGTGATTTTGACCAATAGAAAATGAGCGACTTTGGTCAACCTATCTACGACAACCCAAATGGAGTCATATTGCTGACGAGTGCGAGGAAACCCTATGATGAAGTCCATGTTGATTTCCTCCCACTTCCAAGTGGGGATACTAATATCCTAAAGTACACCTCCCGATCTCTAATGCTCAACTTTCACTTGCTGACAGTTTGGACACTTAGCTACAAATTCGACGATGTCTTTGTTCATTCCATTCCACTAATAGACTTCCCGTAAGTCACTGTACATCTTGGTGGCACCTAGATGGATTAAATATTTGGAACCATGAGCCTCATGAAACATCCAATTTCTCAGATCATCAACATCTGGAACACACAAGTGACCCTAGTATCGAAGCACACTATCTCCCCCTTTGGAGAAGACCTCCAACTTCTGATTCTGAATGGCTTCCTTTAGTTTTACCAAAATAGGGTCCTCGTCTTGTCTATCTTTTACATCCATTACCCAGGACGATTTTGGTCCGCTAAAAACAATAACACTGCCATCGGTAGAGTCAACCAACTAAACTCCCAACCTTTTAAGTCGATGCATGATGAGCCCGCAAGTGTACGGGTCGTACAAGTAATATAGTGGCTCTTTTTAAGAACCGGAATGTCGAACCCACAGGGACTGGACTACGGGGTAAA
>JACEIK010000604.1:116904-162820 GCA_018107945.1 Datura stramonium
TATAAAATCACATGAAAATGTATCAAATAGCTTAGACAACACGACTAATTTAAGTTGTAAAGCGTATCACGGGACCTATATTATTTCCCGTGATCAATGCACATCCTTCACCAACTCCTTTCTCCCCTCATCCACATGGGACACACTCTCCATAGAGAATCTACTAAGTGCGTCTACTACTACATTAGACTTTTCTGGATGGTAAAGGACACTTATTTCATAATCCTTAAGTAGCTCCAACGACCTCCTTTGCCGTAGATTTAGGTCCTTTTGGGTAAACACATATTGAAGACTCTTATGGTCAGTGAACACATCTACATGGACCCCGTACAAATAATGTCTCCATACCTTCAAGGAAAATACCACTGCCCCCAATTCAAGATCATGGGTCAGGTAATTCTTCTCATGAATTTTCAGCTGTCTGGAAGCATATGTTATAACCTTGTCGTGTTACATCAATACACAACCAAGTCTGATTCTAGAAGCATCGCAATACACCACAAACTCATTGGTGCCCTCCGGTAGAGTTAACACCGGTGCTGAGGTAAGTCGAGTCTTCAATTCTTGAAAGCTTCTCTCACAAGCCTCCGACCATGGAATTTCACTTTGTTTTGAGCAATGGCACTGCAATAGATTAAAAACCCTTAATAAATCTCTGATAGTACCTGGCTAGACCCAAAAAACTCCTGATATCCGAAGGAATCACAGGTCTAGGCCAGTTCTTCACTGCTTCTATTTTCTAAGAGTAAAGGTCCTCACTTGACACCACATGGACCAAAAACTCCACTGAGTCCAACCAAAACTCGCACTTGCTGAATTTATCATATAGTTGTCGATCCTTGAGAGTCTGTAGTATCACCCTCAAATGAGCGACATGCTTCTCCTTGCTCCTAGAGTATATCAGGATGTCATCAATAAATACAATCACGAACATATCCAAGTATGGATTGAACACCCTGCTCATCAAATCCATAAAAGCTACAAGAGCATTGGTTAGTCCAGAAGACATAAATACAAACTCATAATGACCATACCGCATCTTGAAGGCTATCTTCGGGATGTCACTCTCCCGCACCCTGAGCTGATGGTATCTGGACCTGAGATCTATCTTCAAAAAACACTTGGCACCATGAAGCGGGTCAAAAAAATCATCAATCCTGGGTAGAGGATACCTATTATTGATGATGACCTTGTTCAATTGACGATAATCAATACACATACGAAGAGAACCATCTTTCTTTCGGACAAAGAGAATTGGCGCAACCCATGGGGACTTGCTCGGTCTAATGAAACCCTTATCAAATAGGTCCTTCAACTGCTCCTTCAACTCCTTCAACTTGGCTAGGGCATTCTATAAGGTGGAATAGATATAGGTTGCGTATCGGGAAGAAGGTCAATACCAAAATCAATCTCCCACTTGAGAGGGATTCCTAATAAATCATCTGGGAAGACTTCTGGGTACTCACATACTACTAGGATTGACTGGACAGTCAGGGTCTCGGACGTAGTATCCTTAACCCTAACTATATGGTGTACACAACCTTCGGAGATCATCTTTCTGGTCTTAAGATAGGAAATGAAATGACCTACAGGCACAACTGAGCTACCCTTCCACTCTGTGACTAGCTCACCCGAAAATCTGAACCCTACTACTCGGGTTCTACAATTAATTGAGGAATAACATGAAAATAGCCAATCCACACCGAGGATAACATCAAAATCGATCATAGCTAACTCTACTAGATCTACTAAGGTGACTTTCTGAAGGACTGTGACCAGGAAAATTCTATGCACCCGTATAGATACAACTAAATTACCCACTAGAGTAGAGACTGAGAAGGGTTCTGACAAGATTTCTGGACTGACTCTGAAACTACTAGCCACATAAGGTGTCAGAAAAGACAAGGTAGCCCCTAGATATAACAAGGCATATACATCAAGATGGAAGACTCGTAACATACCAGTGACTACATCAGGGGAGACCTCCTGTTCCTGGCAAGATGCTAAGGCATAGAATCTGTTTTGGCACTGACCGCCACCTGTGCTGGAAGATGCCCCCTGCTGGGCTGAGCGTGCGAGTTGAGCTACTAAACTGGAAGCTGGGCCTCGGCTCCTATCATGGTCCTATCTAGTTACTGGGAAATCTCTAAGCATATGTCTGGGCTTCCCACACCCGAAGCAAGCACTTGTACTTGCCAAACATTGACCCATGTGTCCCGGCCGCACCTGCCGCAAACTGGGATACTGGAATCTGTGGGACTGTTGCTCTGACCCCAAGAGCCTGATGCTCGCCCTTTCTGATCATGCCTAGGTCTAGATGGCACACTCATCGCTGAAGATGCCGAGGCTGAAGATCTATGGTAAGTCTGCTGTTGGTGCCCACCACCTGGCCTTGGCTGAGAGAATTTATAACTATCAGTCCCGGACCTCTTGTCCTCTCCCTCATATGCACCGCCTCCATCTGCTGGGCGTATACGACTATCCGAGGGAAATCCATATCCTGATGGAGCATAGCAGTCCTGCAATCGTTGTCTAGATAGTCCGCAACCCCATGAATAAACCTGCTCACTCACGCCCTCTGATCAACGACTAACTTTGGGGCATACTTTGATAGATGAGTGAAATCATGGGAATACTCTGACACTGTCCTCTTCCCCTTCTTAAGATTCATGAACTCAGTTGCTTTCAACTCCCTCATCTCACGAGGGAAAAATCGATCTAGAAAAGCAACTTGAAACTCCTCCCTATTGATAGGGCCTGCTCTGGCTGCCCTACTATCTTTCCACTGTTGAAACCAATTGTGTGCGACCCCCTTCAGCTGATATGAGGACAAATTAGCACACTCTACTCCATTCACCCCCATGACCTGGGTGATCTTCACAATCTCGTCGATAAACTCATGTGGATCCTCGTCCACCTTAGAACCTAGAAACTCTGGTGGGTTAATTATTAAGAAATCTCTGACTCAAGTTGCCACCACATTTTTGTTTTGCAGAACATCCGCCACTGCCTGTTGGTTGACCTGGGAAGTCAAGGCCTGCGCTAGCATCTGAATGGCTGCCCAAAATTCAGCATAGGCAACTGACTCTGGTGCATGGTGCTCCTGGACTGGTGGGGCTTCTTGGTGCCCTTCCCATTTCCATCCCTGTGGACGTTTCCATTTCTATTCCTCCACCGTTAACTCTGTGGGGAGCCATGATTCTGCAATTGCGAATAGCACAAGTTAGAAGGACAGAGAGACATCTCATCGCATGACATAAATCATGAAAGAAGGGAACATTTCCTAAACATCTCATAGCCTCTTCATCATAAGTGTGGAACGCTTCTCACCCATGAAAAAGACTCTACTTAATGCAGCTTTCAGACACCCTAGGACATTTCAACCTATTTCTCTGATACCAAGTTTGTCACGACATAAACATAGGCCCCGATCGAGACACGGGATAAGGAGCCCCGAGAGACTCCAAGTCAACCCATGGTATGAACATACATCTAACTCAATCAAATCAAGCATAAGAACTAACATAATAACATAGCGGAAGAATAGCATAACATTTGATCTAGAAATACAACATGAGTCTGAAGTTGAATTTATTGTCTGAAAAACCTCTAAGTCTGATGAGTTTATGGGACAAGACCCTAACTAACTCTCTAAAGCTGAATATAGAAAAATACTCAATCATAACTAAAATAAAAAGGGGCCCTCGATAGATGAGGACTCACCAACAGGGACTGATGCTAACTCCGAAAGCTGGCTAACGGCAGGGCTAAGGCTGAAGATCGGAGCCTGTATGATGAAACAATATAATATAGAGTATGCGGTTAGTACGTGGAATGTACTGAGTATGCAAGGTAAGTGAAACTGCTCAAATAAGTAAAATCATTCAAAACATGCATAATATAAAACATGATCAAAACAAGCATTTGAGAGTAGGACTTGCATGCTACTTTCTGAAATCATGATCTGAACATAAAATAACATCATACTAAATCGAATGACCCAAAGCTTAATTATGATAATCATAAGTAAAAGTGAACTTTGGGTCAAACCTCTTTTAGAACACACACACACACACATATATATATCATGAGTAATAAACATTCATAACTGAAATCATGAGGAACAATGGGAGACTCTTCATATAACCGACATATCACAATAGAGCTTACGTTGTCCCAACTATCGCACTAAAATGGGTAGAGCAGTCCAAATCCTTGCCCGGGCTAAGGACGATACCATGATATCGATATCAAGCTCGAGGCCTAATCGGGGCAGGGGATAGCTCACAAGGGAGGTCCCAAAGTAGTATATATATAAGTAATAACCTATGTTGGTGTGTAGTTCTGATGCATAGGGTGATCGGCCCTTTTCCTACTTGGTGCTAGACACTACTCTCAAAAACATGCATATGCTCTCGATCATTTTTCAATGAATCTTACCATCGTATATTGACGAAGCTCAATAATCAAATACATCTCAAATATGAAATTATATATGTGAAGCTTTAGCTCAAACCATACCACAAACTGAAAATAATTGGGAGTCTTTGCTCCAGAACCATGTGGTAAGCTTAATTCGAGAAATCATAAATCATTTCCTAATACTTTTAACACACTTGAAAATACTCAATTCTCTTGAAAACATGATTATTATCATGGGTAACCTGAAAACATGCTTTTCATTAATAATATCTCATCATACTTGAACATTCATCATAAATCTCAACTTTCATGAACTTCTCATAAATGGACATTTCAATTTATAAAGCTTGAAACATTATTCAAATGGAAAACAACGTAAAATTTGCCCATGATTCATAATTCAATAGTAAGAACATATTTAGATCATACCCATGTGGAGAATTAGGAATTTCATGCATTGGGTTAAAACACCACAAAATGAACATATAAGTTTTCATGATTTAGAGAGACATTGGCCATGAGTGTGAATGAATTCACCCATTCATACACCTACATACCTAGGGAAGATCTAATTTTACCACTCCTTGATTGCCCGATGAAAGATTGATGGAAGTCTAACTTGATCACCTCCTAAACCCTTCAATTTGCATGCATGGATGAGAATGAGCCTAGGATAGATTTACCCCTCATAAAATACTCCATTTCGAGCCTTAAATGACTTATTTTAGGATCCTAGGACTTAGGAATGACGAAAATACCCTTAATGAATTTCTTGAAAATTCTGCACTGTCAGTGACAACAATCGATCCTACGGGTTGTACCTTGATACCACGACTCATGGTATCTTTCCGTTACATCTCCTATGATTTCTTAACCCTTCATATTCTAATAGCATGACTTGACAGGACGGGTCATTACATCAAACGACGGTCCGTTGAATCCTCCTGTTACTTTCCCTGATGAACTGCATCTAGACATCCACCGAATCAACCCACGAATCATGCCTACTTCCCATGAGTCGTGGTCTCCATCCATCACCTCGACTTGAGGTTTTCTTGATCCTTCCACGGCTACTTACCATGACCTGTTGTTACTTACAACGAGTCATTATACAACTCGTTACTTCCTTCTAGACAAAGGACAAGTATCACCATGACCACAAACAATGACTCGTGACATCAAACCACGGGTCGTTCCTTGACCCTACAGTACCTCACCACGATCACCTCCTACGGGTCATTGGTGGACCAAAAAATTTGTACCATGACCTATTCTGTGGAAAATATCTAGATTTCTGCCACTTTCCATTTTTAAATCCTAGGTCTAGTCATGGGAACTTATGGGGTATTACACATATCGAAAAGAACTTTCGAAACTTGGTATGGTCACTACAAATTCGTGGTTATGTCCTTCAGACTAACTAATGCCCCTGCAGCTTTCATGGACCTAATGAATAGGGTTTTCAAGCCTTATCTAGATATGTTCGTCATTGTATTCATTGATGAAATTCCGGTATACTCCAGAAGAGAGGAAGAACATGCTAACCATGTTAGGATAGTGCTATAGACGCTCAGAGACCACCAGTTGTTCGCTAAGTTCAGCAAATATGAATTCTGGTTAAAGTCTGTGACTTTCCTTGGTCATGTGGTCTTGGGAAAGGGTATTTAGGTAGACTATGTGTACTGAATGTAGGTGACTTGAGAAAGCAAATACTGGCTAAAGCTCATAGTTCGAGATATTCTATCCACCCAAGTTCTACTAAGATGTATCATGATCTATGGGATATTTACTGGTGGAAACATGAAAAGAGACATAGCAGAATTTGTGGCTAAGTGCCCGAACTGCCAGCAAGTTAAGGTGGAACATCAGAGACCGGAAGGTATGATTCAGGATATCAACATACCCATATGGAAGTGGGAAGAAGTGAATATGGACTTTAATTACAAGTCTACCTCACACTCATCGACAACATGATTCAATCTGGGTGATAGTAGACTGGATGACCAAGACAGCACATTTCCTCCCAGTTAAAACTACAGACTCAGCTGAGGATTATTCTAGGCTATATATTCGGGAGTTGATAAGACTGCATGGGGTGCCCATATCCATTATTTTATATAGAGGTACCCAGTTCACCTAGCATTTCTGGAAGTCATTTCAGAAAGGACTCGGTACCCAGGTTAAGCTCAGCATTGCTTTTCACTTGCAGATGGATGGACAAGCTGAGTGGACTATCCAGACCTTTGAAGATATGCTGAGAGTGTGTGTGATCGATTTCAAGGGTAGTTGGGATGATCATCTACCTCTCATCGAGTTTGCGTACAACAACAACTACCACTCCAATATCGAGATGGCCCCGTTATAGGCATTGTATGGTAGGAGGTGTAGGTCTCCTATAGGATGGTTTGAGGTTGGTGAAGCTACCTTTATTGGGCCAAACTCCATTCATAAAGATATGAAGAAGGTGAAACTTATCAGGGAGAGGTTGAAAACAGCACAAAGCCGACAGAAATCCTACGCTGATATGAGAAGAAGGGAGTTAGAGTATGTAGTAGATGATTGGGTTTATCTGAAAATTTCACCCATGAAGGGGGTGATGAGATTTGGGATTAAAGGAAATCTCAGTTTGAGATATGTGGGACCCGAAGCAAATTGGCAGTGTGGTATATGAGTTAGAACTACCCCAGAGTTAGCATCTTTGCACCCAATCTTCCATGTGTTACTACTGATGAAATGCATCGGTGATCCAACTTTAGTTGTGCCACCAGATAGTGTGTAATAAAAGATAGTCTCTTTTATGAAGAGGTCCCAGTTCAGATCCTTGACTGTCAGGTTCGTAAGTTGAGAAACAAGAAAGTCGCTTCGGTAAAAGTCTTACGGAGGAACCAACTTGTTGAGGGAGCCACATGGGAGGCAGAAGCAGGCATGATAGCCAGATACCCTCACTTATTCCCTTCCAGTTCAGTTCCAGCATTAGGTACTAAATCCCTCCTCAGTACTTTGTTTAGATCCATACTCATCAGCTCTATTAAGATTTTCTATGTGCATTCTAGTTGTATCAGCTCTATTAACAGGGTTAAGTTAGTTCGGAGTAAGTTACTCCTTCAGAAACTAGCTCATAGTCTTAGTTTAGGAATTGCAACTCTTTTCCCTAGTTTTCCAGTAGTTTTAGCCATTATTCAAGGATGAATGATCCCAAGGGGGAGATATTGTAACACCTCAAAACTTTCCTAGACCAGACTAAGATCTTGCAAGAATAATCTAGAAGAAAACCAGAAAAGTTGCATGAAAATGACTGAGACAACAAGTCGTGGTCAGCTCCAATGACTCGTTGTGTCAGTCGTGGACAACCCTGTTTGGTCCTTCGGGAACCAACGGGACATGGAATGACCCATTGTGAGGAACAACGAGTCATCTTGTCACTCATTTTTCCCTAGCTCAGAAATCCTTCTTCCAGGATCCCACGAATCAACCAACGAGTCATGTTTGATACATCGACTCTGGTGTGAGTCGTTGGTTGATAGGCCTAGAAACCCTCTTCAGTGACAACGAGTGGTAGTAACAACCCGTTGTATCACACAACGAGTTGTTGTGACCACCAGTTGTGTCAAGTCAAGGATTTTAATAGGTTTTTCCAGTAAAGGTAACGAATGGACACAACAACCCGTTGGGTCCACCAACGAGTCATTGTGTTGCCCGTCGTCAGACCTTCTAGATTTTTCCATCCAGTGACCACGGGAGGAACCAACAACCAATTGGTTCATCAAACGAGTCGTGGTATCTCCTGTTTCCAAATCCAGTGATCCCAGAACCTAGGTAGTAGGACCAACGGCTGGTTCCAATGAGTCGTGGTCTTGACCAACGACTCGTCAAGTGACCTATAGGTCCCCGGTCGGCAGTTTTTCCATATTTTTCCTCAGGGATATTTTTGTAATTTTCCACCTTTTTAACCCCTAAAATATGTCATTTTGGGTTATTTTAAGGATATTCAGAGGGGTAATAGATGATTACTTCACCCCTCTCATCCCTTTAATAACTCGTTTCGTAAAAACTTCTCTCAGAAACTCTCAAGAACTAGTGTAGTTAGCTTTTTCTCAGAATTCTCAAGGGATCTTCTCTAGAATTTCTTCACCAGGATGTGGGAATTCAACAAGGGAATTGTTCTTCCATTGTCTCCCCAAAACCCTTCTCTAGTTCTTCTATCAGTTACATCCCTGTGGATTCGAAATGTAGAAAGTTTTCAGACAAAATTCTTTAAGATTTAAAGTGGAATATTATTCATGATATTAGCTGTTTTATTATTCCCAATTTCTAGATATTTTTTGAAACTAGCATCTAGTGGAATGATTTAGCCCTAGTTCTCAGTTTAGTAAATGGTAATCTTGCATGTTGAATTAGATATTCCTGTGGCTTGATTCTATCAGTTTTGGGATTCCTATATTGTTAGTATATGTTGAAATCTCAGTCAGATTATTAGCATATTTAGTATTGTCCAGAAATGTCAGCTAATCAATTTGACTACAGTATTTTCTTGAGGTGTTAGTGGTGCCTCCCAATTGTCAGTTATTAGACTCAGATATCAGATTTAGTGGTTCTTTAGACAGTTATGACACTTCTAGATAAGAATCTCTGACCAGTCTTAGACTCCCCAGCTTCAGGTTTCAGTTTATTATTTAGACGGTTACGACGCTTTCGGATAAGCAACTTTGGCCAGTCTTAGAACACCAGTTACAGAATCCAGTCCGATAAGACTCTCAAGGTACTTTCAGATAGGTATTCCTGAATTAGTCTTGGGCCCCAGTTTTGAGCTATCAGCTTAGTAGTCAGTTTAGGACTATCCATTAGGATAGGACTTAGCACCGAGCGGAGGGGGGGTTCCAACGCACCCAGGTTCCCAGAACTACGCTGCCATCGTAGGTTACAGTATTTATTGGCCTAATTGGCCCCGGACTCTTGTGATCACCAATTTCATGCCTTTATACCCTGGTAAGGTATATTTCTTCCTACCAATGGGGTGTATACATCGGACTCTACATCTAGCTCACGTGGTTATATGTTGGTTATAGAATCTACCACTAGTAAGCTTAGTCCAATTTTAGCTTAATTTAGATCAGTTCAGTATCTCAGAATTAGGGCATGTCCTTGACCATCAAACAAGGTCTTTTAGACCATTTCAGTTATTACAGTTAATCAGTATAGTAGCTTAAGTTGGTCATTGCATGTCATCTTAGTTAAGCATTTTCATTTCGTTGTGCTATGGTTTCTCTCACTTACTCAGTACATTCAAAGTACTGATGCGTAATTTTATGCTGTATGTTTTATGATATAGCTGCAGGATCTTAGTCTCAGCCACGTTAACCGACTGCTCATCGAAGACCTCAACTATTCTAGTTGGTGAGTCCTCATTTTTTGAGGATGGAGATTATTTACTTCAGTTATAATTTCTTTCCTACTATTTAGATTTGGAGTTAGCTAGGGCCTTGTCCCAACAACTCATCAGTCATAGTGGCTTTCAGATGCAGATTGATTTTTTCTAGACTTTAATTTTGTTCTAATATTTTCAAAGATTATGAACCAGCTTTATTTCTTTCAAGTATTTATATTTTTGCTTTAAACTTTCGCTAAATATATTTATATGTTACATAGAATTCCAGTGTATGATAGACCAGGGGTTGACTTGGGGTTACTTATAACTCCAAGTACCGTGTCCCATCCAGGGTGTAAACTCGGGGCGTGACAGAAACCCTTGTTAAGAAACAAGGACATCAAATTCACAAATCCAACAAGCACTAAGTTCTAGAAAGCCCTCAAGGGAAATCAATATCCCTTGGAATCATTCTTTCCACAGAAGACACTATTCGAAGCTCGAAAAACTCACTACACTCAAAGTATTCTTAAGTTCAAAAGTCATGAAATTCTACCATTCAAATTAACTTAACTCCTATTTATACTAAGTAAAGGAAATTGAATCTATTACAAATATGTAATTAATGAGTAAGGGTCTCGCTTGGAGGTCTTTCTTTCCCTTAAAATCAAACAATGGACAATTGCACATCTAGCCACTTTTTTTATTCTTTTGGCTATTTTTTACTGCTTTTTCAAGCCAAGCTATGATCCAAACATGGAATCCTTTTTGATGTCTTATATTGTAACACCCCAAAAGTTTCTTAGACTAAACCCCAGACTTAGAAGGAAAACCAGAAAATTTTACCTCAGAATGACTCATCCAATGAGTCATTATCATTACCAATGACCTATCAGAAGAGTCGTTGCTAGCTTCTGAAATTTTCCCACAGGATATAACGAGACATAGAATGACTCATTAGATAAAGTAACTAGTCATCATGTCACCCATTGTGACCAAGTCCAGAATTGTTCCCTAAATCAACAAGCCAAGTGATGAGTTATTGGAAGAAGTAATGACTTGTCCTATTAAGCCGTTAGATAGAATCCAGAAAGTGTTAAAATCACTTCAGTGACCATGGGTGGAAACAACAGCCCATTGTTCCATCTAACGGGTCATTTTGTTCATCCGTTGGAGAAGTTCAGAGTTTGTCCAAAATCCTCCCAGTGCCACAACTGAATTCAATGACCCGTTGTTCCATCTAATGGTTCATCCTTTCCATCCGTTGGTCAAAATCCAAAACAGAATCTTTTAGACCTAGGAATAACAACTAGTCCCAACGAGTCGTGGTCACAACCAACGACTCATTGTGTGAGCCATTGGATCCTGGCGGCAGTTTTTTAGAAATTTTCTTCAGGGGCATTTTTCATAACTTCCCATTGTTTTAATTCCTACACTACGTTGTTTTGGGACTCCTAAGGGAGGAATTAAAAGAGTTTTCCTAGTTTAATCTCTCAGTATTTCCAATCAACTCAGAAACATATCATAAGCAGACCATAGGAACTCTAAACTCCTCTCTCTCAAGTCAAGAACTAGGGTTCTACTTTCTCCTCATAATTCAAACTTCTTCTTCAGAGATTTCTTCTAGAGGTATATGGGATTCAACAAGGGTCTCTTTCACCCTTGTGTCCCAAGATTACAGTAACCCTAACCTTGAAAATATAGAAATCATGACCTAGGGATTTTCCTATAAACTGTTTAAGTTCCCTACTTTTCTATCATGTTAGACTTTAAAGTTTTAAAAAATTACATACTCATGTTAGCATTTTCGGTACTACAATATGATTCCCCTAATATTGAATTTTTCCTAATGTCTCATGAAATTGTGAAATGTTGCTTTACAACATTTCTGCTATTTTTCACTATACTCAGTAATAGTAATAGTATCAATTTATAAGTATATTCAGTACCCTCAGTTGTCAGGTCCTGTAGGCTCTTAGGAAACTTCAAGAGAAGTAGTTTTGACCTAGACTTAGGACACCAGTTTGAGCTATCACTACAATTTAGTATTTATATATGTACATCTGTTATCTATCTTCAGTTGGGAGTAGTACTTAACATCGAGCTGGCTGGGGTACAACACACCCAGGTTCCTAAAACTACGTGCCACCGTAGGATTTAACGCGAATGAATTTTATAGTTAGCAATCACAAAGCCCATACAGTGTACCCTTGCATGGTACGATGGGCCCTATCGATGGGGATTAAACATTTGTTACGACCCAAGCTAAGATCCTGGATTGAGACACGGGACCTAGAACCACAAAGGCCTTCAAGCTAAGTCATGGAACACACATAAAATGCTAAGATCCTTACTAAACAGAAATAAAATATGAACATGATATAAGCAGAATTCTGTGTAACATATGAACAAAAGCATGAACCAACAATAATGCTGATATGTCTATACATGATTTTCTGAAAAGCCTCTACTACTACGAAGATTTGATGGGACAACACCCCCAACTAGCTTACTAAGTATGAAACTGAAAGAAATGATAAAAACATAAAGCTGATAACGTCGGAGAATGAGGACTCACCCAAGCAGAAAAAGAGCTAGATTGATAGGGAGCGAACTATCAGCAAGACTGAGATGGATCATCCGAACCTATATCATGAGATGAGATAGCCTAAAGTGTCTGATCACCCGAACCTATATCATTAGACGATATAGCTTAAAGTATGCAGTCAATACTTTGAATTTACTAAGTATGCAGTGAAAGTAAAACATGCTAGTAAAAGGTTAATCTAAAATCATGAGTGTAAATCAAGAAAGATCATGAGAGTAATGAAAACGTTCTAAAAGCCATAAATCCAAAGTATACATATTTATAAGGTATTCATCATAATTTTATCATAATGACCCAAGGTTTAGAAATAGAAGTCATATAACTTGTCATGCTTGAAATTGCAAGTGAAAGCTCATAAATAGATCAATGGGTCAAATATGATATAAAATATAATATCATATGTCATGAACATAAGTAACTGAAAACATAAGGAGCAGTGAGAGATTCTTATAACCAACATACCCCACGTGAGCATATATGGAGTTCGACTTGTAAATCCCTAATCGGGAGGGTGTTCATACCTTGCCAAGGGTAGAACCATGAAAAATGCGTGATATCACTCATGGTGGCCCATTTGGGCATGGGAGACACTTTGGTGGAGGACCCAATCATGACTACATTGACACATAGTTCTGAGATCTGGTTATACTGCAACCCGACCTACTCGATGTTAAATACTACTTCCAAAATATATATAGTTCTTATATCATAATCATGAAACATACTTGAATTACATGTGCTATTTGACATCGTGAGATTCATAAACATGCTTGAGATACATGAACTAGACAAAAAATGGGCCCGTGAATCATCAATGATCATAAACTTGATATTCATAAAAGCCATGCATACTTGATGAAATCATCATACTATAAAATTCATTAATTTATGAAGGGTTCTTATGAAAATCATGCATTATGATCATAAAGCATAATTTAATTCATCATACTTGAAATCATGGACTTATAAGCTTCAATGTCATAAATCATGCATAATAAGGAAGAAACTTTATAAAATTGAAATCATGAATTAATAATTAAATTGAGGATTAAAGCTGATCTAATATCCATGAAACATCAATCAAAACATGAAGGGGTTATATCCATAGAGAAAGCATGGAAGAATTCATGAAAATTGTGTAATAATCCTAGAATTCAATTTGACATGCTTAGAGACTTGAATCAAAGAATTGGGATAAAATTGGGTATGAGGGTGGAAGATTTTCCCCCATTCATAACCCTACATACCTGTCTTGGAGAATTATCAACTTGATTAGAAACACAAAAGGAATGAGGAAGATTTAATGTGAACCCTAGCTTCGTCTTGAGGGGATTTGATCTTCACTTAGGGGTGTTAGAAGTAGAATAAGGATTTAGGATGATTAAAACCCTTAAAAAACCCTTTAAAAGCCTTAAAATGACTTAGTTTAGAATTTAGGAGCTTAGAAATTTATGAAAACATCCTTAATGAACTAATAGGAAAATGGGCATTGCTAGACCCAACGACCCACATCACAATCCATTAGGTCAGGTAATGGGTCGTTGTCTAACCCATTGCCACCGGAGCCAAACCAATTTTTCCAATCTTTTCTTCACCCAACGAGTCATCAAGTGACTTAATGACTTGTTCCTTAATCCATGAGGTATCCTAGAAAATGCAAATTTTCTCCTTTGTTGCACACATAATGGTTGACTAAATGAATCATAGGGATACTTAACCACTCGTCATCCCATGCGTCAGGTGTAATACCTCAAAAGTTTCTAAGATCAGACCCGAGGCTTCAAGTGGAGAAAATAGGAAAATGTTGCCTGGGCCGCAAGACAAGTCGTGACACATGGGAAGACTTCACGAGTCACTGTGAGAAGACGAGGTTGGCAACGATTCTTGGTCTAGGGGCGACCACAAGAGGCTGCCAAGATTTGTGATGTGACTCCAAGACACATGGAGTAGGTCGTGGTCAGGAGTAAAGTTGGAGTTTGGAAGTTACGCAGTAGAGTTCACGGGCTGAACCTAACGAGTCGTGATGTTCACCACGAGTTGTGGTGTCACTTGTGGTGACTAGCAATGAGTAATTTCCCTGCGCTTTAGTAAGGATATTTTCATAATTCCTAAGCCCCTAGGTCCTAAAATACGTCATTTTAAGCTCATTTAGGAGGGTTTTAAGAGTTCTTAACCTATTCTAAGCCTTTCCTTTCTATGCATGCAAGATTAAGGAGTTCATTGGAGATCAAGCTTGAGGATTCCTTAGGTTCTTCCTCAATTCACTTGGGTTTTCAAGGGAGATTGTGAAATTAGAGTACCCATGTATGTAGGGTTATGAATGGGAGTATTCCTTCATTCTCATGCCCAAATCCTCTTCTAAATTCATGAAATGCAAGGTTGATGATTCCATGGGTCCCAACCCAATTTGTGAAAATTCTCTATGTATCTATCACGAGTCAATTCTAATTATGTTTCTAATATTTTTTTAAGATTCATGGGCATGTTTTATAATGATTTCAAAGTTTTAAAAGTATGATGCCCAAATATGTAAGTTCATAAAGAGTTGAGATTATGATCTATATTTTCAAGTATGCTGAAATGTTTATGGTGAGAGTATGATTTAGAATTACCCATGTCTATATCCATGATTTTTTCTATCAAGTTTATTTCAAATTATGTTTAAGTTTGGGAAAGCCCATATGAACAAGTATGTTTCATGATTTACTTCAATTTCATGAAATTAGCTTACCACACGGTTTTGGAGTCTAGACTCCCACTTTTCAGCTTATGGTACGGTCTGAGCCGAGGCTGCTCATGTTATGTTTTCAGATAATGTATGTACTATTATGATTCAGCTTCATCGAAATATGATGGTTTAGCTTCATTGAAAAATAATGGAGAGCATATGCATGTTTTTGGAGTAGTGTCTAGAACCAAGTAGGCTATGGGTTCAGTTAACCCCGTGCTTCAGAATTATGTGCCAACGTAGGTATGTTTAGATTCTTTGGGACCTCCCTTGTGAGCTTTCCCTACCCTCGAGGGGCCTTCAGCTTGATATCGATATCATGGTAGTGCCCTTAGCCCTGGCAAGGCTTTGGACGGCTCTACCCACTTGAGTGTAATAGTCAGGACCATGTAAGCTCTATCGTGGTAATGTTGGTTATATGACGAGTCTCACATTGTTCCTCATGATTTCAGTTATGCATGTTTATTCATCATGATATTATGTTCAATAGGTTTGGCCCAATATTCAGTTTCAGCTTTGGGTCATTTGATTTAGTTATGATATTCAGTTATATTTAAATCATATTTTCAAATAATAACATGCAAGCCTTACTCTCAACATCTTATAATGAAATGTTTTATGATATGCATGATTTCAGTTTTACTTATTTAGCAGTTTTACTTACCTTGCATACTCAGCACATTTCAAGTACTGACCACATACTCTATGATGTATCATTTCATGATACAAGCAAGGATGTTCAGGTTCAGTCCCGCCGCTAGTTAGTTCTTAAAGTTAGCATATCCAGCTTGTTGGTGAGTCCTCATCCTCCGAGGACTTCTTTATCAGTTGTTATTAGTATCTTTCAGTTTCATTTTATTAGTGAGCTAGTTGGGGTCTTATTCCATCAGTTCATCAGGATGTTAGAGGGTTATCATACATAGTATGTATTCAGCTTCAGGTTTGAGTTTTATTTTTCGTTGTACTTATGTTATTAAATATTCAGATTTCCGCTATTTCAAATGTTAGTTTTTTGCATTAATTATGTTGAGCTTTAGATGTCATGTTCATGCCATGGGTTGACCTGGAGCCATTTAAGTTTTAGATCCCGTGTCTCGATCCGGACCTATGTTCGGGTCATGACAAACTTGGTATCAGAGTATTAGGTTTTGAAGTGTCCTAAGGTGTCTGAAAGCTGAATTAAGTGGAGTCTCTTTCATAGGTGTGAAGCGCGCGCTGCACTTATGACGAAGAGTCTACGGAACATTTTAGGAAATTTTCCTTCTTTTATGATCTATGTCGTGCAATGAAATGTCTCTCTATCTTTCTAAATCTTGCTATACGCATTTGCAAAATCATGTCTTCACACTGAGATAACGGAAGAAGGATCGGTAATGGGAACGGGAATGGCCACAAGAATGGAAATAGGGATGCACACTAGCAGGCCCAACCAGCCCCCGAGGATCATGTGTCCAAGTAGGTTGCCCACGTGGAGTTTAGGGTAGCCATCCAAATGTTGGCACAAGCATTGATCACCCAGGTGAACCAGTAGGCAGTGGCTTATCTTCCCCAGAATGGGAACACGACAACAGAAAGAGTCATGGACTTCCTCAAGTTGAATTCCCCTGAGTTCCTTGGATCGAAGGTGGATGAGGATCCACACGATTTTATTGATGAGATCTATAAGATCATCCAGATTATGGTGGTGACAGGGAGGAGTGTGCAGATCTAGCCTCTTATTAGCTGTAAAGGGTTGCTTACATTTGGTTCAAGAAGTGGAAGGATGGCCGAGGAGTCAGCGCGGGTCCCATTGGTTGGGATGAGTTTCTTACCGCATTCTTGGATTGGTTCTTTACCCGAGAGATGAGGGAGATCAAGGCAGCCGAGTTTGTGAACATGAGGCAGAACAACATGATAGTCCAAGAGTATGCTTTGGAGTTCACCCGCTTGTTCAAATATACACCCGAGATGGTGGCTGGACAGAGGGCTTGAGTGAGAAGGTTTGTGCATGGGATAGCAGACTATTTGATCAAAGATTGACGGACTGCGATGCTTCATCAGGACATCGACTTCTCATGGTTGGTCCTGTATTCTAAACAAATAGAGGCGGTGCAGGTGAGTGAGATAGAGAGGCCAAGAGGGCCAGGACCGATAGTTTTGGGTTCTCCCAATAGAGGCCTAGTGGTGGGCATCATCAGTAGTCCCACCAGAGATCATTAGCCCTAGCTCCGTCAGCAGCAAGTGTACCATCAAGGTCCAAGTGCGATAAGAGGAGACGAGCGTCAGACTCTTGAGGTTAGGGGAGAAGACCCGTAGAGCCCAACATTCCAGGATGTGACAAGTGTGGTAGGAGGCACACTAGTCAGCGCTTAGCAGGTACAGGTGCTTGTTTCGAGTGTGGAAAACCTGGATATATGCTCAGAGATTTTCCAGCAACTAGACAAGGCCATGGTAGAGGCCGAGACCTAGCCACTAGTTCAGCAACCCCACCAGCACGTTCAGCTCAGCAGGGTGCCTCCACTAGTGTAGGTGGTGGTCAGCGTCAGAATAGGTTTTATTCCCTCGCATCTCGTCAGGAGCAGGAGGCCTCTCCAGATGTAGTCACTAGTATGTTACGAGTATTTCACCTTGATGTTTATGCAATGTTAGATCCAGGAGCTATTTTATCTTTTGTGGCACCCTATGTTCCTAGTAGTTTCGAAGTCAGTCCCAAAATCCTATCAAGAGCCTTCTCAGTCTCTACTCCACTCGATGATTCAATTATAGCTCGACGAGTATACAAAAATTTCCCTGTCACAATCCTTCAGGAAGTCACCTCAACCGATTTAGTAGAGTTAGCCATGACAAATTTTGATGTTATATTTGGCATGGATTGGCGGCATGCATGTTATGCTTCAGTAAATTGTAGAACCCATGCAGTAGAGTTCCGATTTCCGGGTGAGCCAGTCCTAAAGTGGAAGGGTAGTTGAGCTATATCTGTAGGTCATTTCATTTCTTACCTTAAGGATAGAAGGATGATCTTTAAGGGTTGCGTGTACCTCTAGTTCAGGTTAGGATGCTACGTCCCAGAACCTGACTATCCAGTCAGTCCCTATAGTGTGTGAGTATCCAGAGGTGTTTCCAGATGATCTACCGGGAATCCCTCCCGAGAGGGAGATCAACTTTGGTATAGACCTTCTTCCCAATACACAAACTATATCTATTCCTCCTTATAGAATGTCTCCAGTTGAGCTAAAGGAGTTGAAGGAGCAGTTGGAGGACCTCTTATACAAGGGTTTCATCAGACCTAGTAAATCCCCGTGGGGTGCACCAGTTCTCTTTATCCGAAAAAAGGATGGTTCCCTTCAAATGCGCATTGATCATCGGCAGTTGAATGAGGTCACAGTCAAGAATAGGTATCCCCTTCCCAGGATTGATGACTTGTTTGATCAACTTCTGGGTGCTAAGTGCTTTTCAAAGATGGACCTCAGATCCGATTATTATCAACTCAAAGTTAGAGAGAGTGACATCCCGATAACAGCTTTCAGGACCCAATATGGTTACTATGAGTTTGTAGTTATGTCTTTTGGACTAACAAATGCTCATGCAGCTTTTATGGATTTGATGAACAGGGTGTTCAAGTCATATTTGGACATGTTCGTGATTGTGTTCATAGATGACATTCTCATATACTCTTCGAGCAAGGAGGAGCGTATCTCTCATTTGAGGGTGGTACTATAGACTCTAAAGGATTGGCATCTGTATGCTAAATTCTACATGTGTGAGATTTGGATGAACTCGATAGCATTTTTAGGTCATGTGGTATCAAGTGAGGGTGTACAGGTGGACTCTCAAGAGATAGAAGCCGTGAAGAATTGGCCTAGACTAGTTAGTCCCTCAGATATTAGATGTTTTTTAGGTTTAGCTGGATACTACAAGAGATTTGTTGAAGGGTTTTCATCCATTGCAACAACGTTGACTAAGTTGACCTAGAAAAAAGTGAAGTTTCAATGTTCAGAGGCCTGTGAGAAGAGCTTCTAAGAGTTGAAGACTCGACTCACCTCAGCACCAGTGTTGACTCTACTTGAGGGTATTAATGAATTTTTGGCATATTGTGACACCTCGAGGATCATCTTTGGTTGTATATTAATATATCACGGTAAGGTTGTAGCCTATGCTTCTAGGAGCTTAAGGTCCATGAGAAGAACTACCCGACTCACGACCTCGAGTTAACAGCGATAGTATTTTCCTTGAAGATTTGGAGACACTATTTGTACGGGGTCCATGTGGATATGTTTACAGACCACAAGAGTCTACAATACATGTTTACCTAGAAGGATCTAAACTTGCGACACAGAAGGTGGTTGGAGCTTCTTAAAGATTATGATATATGTATCCTTTATCATCCGGGCAAGGCTAATGTGGTGGCAGATGCTCTTAGCATACTTTCTATGGAGAGTGTGTCTATGTAGATGAAGGGAGAAAGGAGTTGGTGAAGGATGTGCATCAGCTTGCACGACTAGGGGGTCGTCTTGTTGATTGGACAGATGGTGGTGTCATTTTTCAGAATGATTCATAATCCTCTTTGGTTACTGAAGTCAAGGCTAGACAAGACGAGGATCTGATTCTAGTAAAGTTGAAGGGAGCGGTTCAGAATCAGAAGGTTGAGGTCTTCTCCCAAGAGGGAGATGGTGTACTTCCATATCAGGGTCGTTTACGTGTTCCAAGTGTCGATGATTTGAGAGATTGAATGTTGCATGAGGATCATGGTTCCTGATATTCTATACATCCAAGCGCCACCAAGATGCACTGTGACCTACGGGAAGTCTATTGGTGGAGTGGCATGAAGAAGGACACAACAGAGTTTGTGGCTAAGTGCCCATATTGTCAACAAGTGAAAGTTGAGCATCAAAGACCTAGAGGTGTCCTTAAAGACATTGGTATCCCTACTTGGAAGTGGGAGGAAATCAATATGGACTTCATTACAGGGTAGCTTCGCACTCGTCGACAGTATGACTCCATTTGGGTGGTTGTAGACAGGTTGACTAAGACAGCTCCTTTTCTACTGGTCAAAGCTACCGATTCAGTAGAGGATTATGCTAAATCATATATTTGGGAATTAGTTTGATTGCACGGAGTGCCCTTGTCCATCATATCAGATAGAGGTACTCAGTTTATCTCCCAGTTTTGGAGATCGTTTCAACTTAGTTCAAGCTTAGCACATCTTTTCACCCGCAGACAGATGGTCCAGTGGAGCGGACCATTCAGACTCTTGAGGATATACCGAGAGCATGTGTGATTGATTTCAAGGATAGCTATAATAATCATTTACCTCTCATTGAGTTTTCATATAACAATAGCTACCATTCGAGCATTCATATGGCTCCGTTTGAGGCTCTTTATATGCAGAGCTGTAGATCGCCTATTAGTTGGTTCGAAGTTGGTGAAGCTATATTGATAGGACCAGATTCAGTTCATGAGGCTATAGAGAAAGTTCTCTTATAAAGGAAAGGTTGAGAACAACTCAGAGTTGCCAAAAGTCCTATGTGGATGTGAGGAGGAGAGAACTTGAGTTCGAAGTTGATGATTGGGTGTTTTTAAATGTGTCTCCTATGAAGGGAGTGATGAGGTTCGAAAAGAAGGGAAAACTTAGTCCCCGTTATATTGGCCCATATAAGATCGTGAGATGTGTTGGCAAGGTGGCTTATGAGTTGGAGTTTCCCTCAGAATTGGCTTCAGTACATCTAGTTTTCCATGTGTAGCTTTTAAAGAAGTGCATGGGTGATCCGACTTTGGTTATTCCGATGGAGAGCGTAGGTGTTAGGGATAGACTTAGATATGAGGAGGTGCCAGCTGAGATTCTTGATCATCAGGTTCAAAAGTTGAGGATCAAAGAAGTAGCTTCAGTAAAGGTTTTGTGAAGAAATCAACATGTTGAGGGAGCTACATGTGAAGCTAAAGCAGATATGATGTCTAAACACCCGCATCTGTTCCCTTCTGGTTCGGTCCTAGCTTGAGGTATCAGTTTCCTCCTTAGTACTCTATTCCATTTCGTGTTCAGTTCATGTGTTCTAGTTTCTTTCATGTCAATGCATGTATGTGTGAATCACAAATTCAGTCCAGTCATGTATTTTACTCAGGAGTCAGTCACTCCATCAGTTTTCAGCTCTAGATGTTCAGTATTTAGGTTGACAGGTTTTCCCCAGTAATTTAGTATGTTTACCCCACATTTGAGGACAAATGCTCGCAAGGGGGAGATATTGTAATACCCTAGAAGCGCTTAAGACTACACTTAGGATTTGAAATGGGAACAATAGAAATATCTGCAATTTTGACTCAGGATGACTAATGGTACGAGTCGTAGAAAGGACCTATTATCCGTAGTAACCACTCGTGGTTAGCTGTTATATGGGAAGGAGTTAGTAACAAAGAGCCTTGTAACGACTCGTAGGTTGAAAGTAGGACTTGTTGGTAGAGTCGTGGGTTGGTTCTGTAGTGGTCAGGAGGGAAGGTACAACTCGTGGTATAGCCCGTGGTAGGGAACCACAGATCGTTACTTCAACCCATAAGAAGGAGCAGGGGATTTCTCCTAGTTATGATAACAGATGGATCCCACGACTCGTAGGATGAAGGTATGCATCGTGGTATGGCTCATGGAAAAGTTCAAAAACTTAGGTTTTAGCAGAGGCAGCAACGAGAGGAAACCACGACCCATTGGATCGAGGAACGATTCGTAGGACGAGTATGGTACCTAGCAGTGTGTAATTTTTCTGCATTTTAATTAGGGTAATTTCTAAATTCCTAAACTCCTAAGCCCTAAACTATGTCATTTTAAGCTCAGGAGAGTTTTAAGACGGTTAAATCTATTCTAACCTATTCCTTCCCTATGCATGAAAACTAGAGGATTTCTGAAGGAAGAACAAGCATAGAACTCTCCGTATTTCATCTCCAATTCCTTTGAGATTTTAAGGAAGAGTGCAAGAACAGATTATCCAGGTATGTAGGGTTGTGAATGAGAGTTCCTCCTCACTCTCATGCCCCAATTTTCCTCTATGTTCATGAATTCAAGTATTAAAGTAAATTTGATGATCTTACGGTGTTTTAACCCCAAATTTATGGGATTCTCTTTGATTTGATTATGGGTCAATTTCCTTTATGTTCTAAATGTTTTTTTAATATCTATGGGCAGATTGTATACTTAAATTCATTATAATTTTATGGTTTCAAATCTTATTCAATCTATGCCCAACTATGCAAAATTCATCAAAAGTCAAGTTATGATTCTATTATGATTTTGATTTTCCTAAGCCTAAATTATGAAATTATGATTTATGATATGATTTCTCTTCAAGTACTCTTCATGAATTTATGATTGTAATGTATATGAATTTTCTCAAATTTTATGTTCTTCATGATTTATGAATTTATGACGTTTGGTTGGCTCACGGGCTCTTATTTATGGCTAATTATTTATTTCAAGTGTGATCAAACATATCATGATTTATGAGAGAATACATAGAATCCTCCCTAAACTTGTACCTTATTTTTAAGATGATACTTCAACTTTGCGGGGGTCGTATTACCCCCCAAAACCAATTCAAAGTAAAACTAATACAACCTTTTCAGCTCAATACCAATCTTAAAGAAGAGTGTGTACAACACACACCAATCGTAAATTGACATGTCATTTTATATTTTTTAAAATTATTTTTATATTTATTTTTGTTTTCCTTATTTATATTTCCTTTTCTTTTTTCCCTCTTTTCTCTTTATCCCCATTTCTTGAGAAGTCTAGGGACTTCAATTCTTCAGTTCTCCCACATCATCCTTTCTTTTATTTTATTATATTTTTTATAGTCAAACTAATTATTGGGTTTGGGAAATAAAGGAGAAAATGAGTAGCATGTGATTTTTTTATTTTTCGAAAAAAAATTTGCCGGCATCCACCATTTTTTTCGGTGAAATGGGTATGATTTTTGTAAACACAATAATATAAACACTTCCGAATCTTTTCTTTGTAAACTCAAATTCAATTTCTAATAGAAGAGACCAAAAATATCATATCTTTAACCAAATATTGACTATCAATGAATTTTTTTTTTCCATATTTTTTTCCATTGCCGGCGAAGAATAGCCAAAACAAATCTGGTCGAAATTTGATATTTTTTGGTATAGTAATAGGTAAGAAAAATTTCAAAATATAATATATAAGGAAGAGAGAAAAAGTGAATCTCCAAATCTATTTCTCAAAGCTTCTAGATGATAATGGATATTGAGGTTCAACAAAGTGGAAGAAGAAGGAGGAAAAAAAAGAGAAAGAAAATATGAAAATAAAAAATAAAAAAATAAGAAAAAATAATTAATTAAAAAAAATTAAAAAATAAAATTTTAATAACTTTTTTTTTGTTCCTCACTCTCCTAAAATGAATCACACATTTCATGCCAAGTAGGCTAAAAGGGGCTATTAATTCCACTTTGAATTGACTTAGGGGGTAATAGGACCCCTGCAAAGTTAAAATGTCTTCTTAAAAATAAGGTTCAAGTTCAGGGAGGACTTTATGTATTCTTTGCATGATTTATTGACAATGAACTTCATGAATAGTTTCACGATCACTATATGAGCCCTCATGTGCATATTTTTGAGAGCAGTGTCTAGCACCGAGTAGACTTAGCATTTAGGTAAACCCCGTGATCTCAGAACTACGTTCCACTATAGGTATATGTATTCATAGATCCCCTTGTAATATCACATCATGCATGTCCCTTGCTTGGCAAGTCGGGAACGACTTTGCCTACTTGAGCAAGATAGTTGGGGCATCATATAAGCTCTATAATGATGGTGTCGTTTAAGACAAGTTCTCCTATTGTTCCTCATGATTTATGCATTTTCATGTTTATGTTACTTTGGCTCAAGTTATGTTTTTATAAAGTTTCTCTTCTAATTATGAATATGATTAAATTATGAATGATTTGAAAACCATGAGCCTTATGTTTATATTATGTTATTCACTTCATGTTTGTACTGTCAAACTCTTATGAACTCTTATGTATTTTAACTATCCATTTTTACTTACCTTGCATACTCGGTACATTTTAAGTACTGATCACATACTCTATGCTGTATTGTTTCATGATACAGGTTTGAGGGACCAGGCTCAGCCGCACCATTAGTTCTGCTTTCCCCTCAGTCCTGTCTAGCCAATGCTGGTGCGTCCTCATCCTTTGAGGACATTTTGTTTGATCATTGTTATGTTATTTCTGTTACATACTTTTGCCAAGCTAGTTGGGGATGTTGTCCCATCAGCTCATCAGTTATGTCAGAGGCTTTTTAGACAATATGTAGAATATCAACTCGTCAGTGTTGACTCTATTTTAGATTGACATGTATGCAAACTTCCGCTTAAGCATGTTTTACTATGTCAGTTTCCGCTTGTATATGCTCTTAGTCGCTATGTTCATGCCATGGATCGACTTGGAGCCTCTTGGGGTTCTTTGTCCCGTGTCTCGATTCGGGCATATATTCGGGTCGTGACATCCTTCTCCTTCAACTTCTCCTCCTCAATCTACTCGGCATGAATCATGAGTCAAGAGATATCTATGTCACTAATTAGCATAGTGGTCTTGCGCTCTCTGACCACCAAATCTGAGACCCCTGACACAAACTTGCTCATACGAGCCCTCGGCTCAGCAACTATTTTCGGAGCATACTTGGACAATTGAGTGAACTTCAAGGCATACTCCTGAACCGTTGTGTTTTTATGCTTTTGGTTGATAAACTCTGCAACCTTTGCTTCCTTTATCTCTCAGGGGAAGAAAAAGGCCATCACGAACGCATCCCAACCAACAGGAACAACGCCTGCCCTACGACCTTCCTTCCAGTGTTTGAACCAAATATAAGATACCCCTTCAACTAGTAGGAGGCCAAATCTGCACTCTCCTCTCGTAGAATCCTTATAATCTGGGTAATCTTCGGGATCTCCTCAATAAACTCATATGGATCCTCATTCATCTTTGAACCATGAAACTCTAGCGGGTTCATTCAGGTGAAGTCTCGCACTGTAGCTATAGCAGCACCCCCCATTGGGGTTCACAAGTGCAATTGCCTATCGGTTGACCTGGGTCATCATAGCCTATGCCAACATCTGGAAGGTAGCCTTAAACTAAGCATAAGTGACCTGCTCATTCAAAGGATCCGCTGGAGCTTGTGGGGCTAGCTGATGCCCATTTCCATCACCATTGCCACTACCGTTTCTCTTTCCCTTGACTCTTCAGGGAGACATTTTCTGCAAACGCATAGAGAATGAGTTAGAAGAATAGAGAGAGTTGAACTTCACTACACAGTATGGAACATGAAAGAAAGTAAATTTCCTAAAATATCTCTTAACCTTTCCCTTATAAGTGTGACGCGCTTCACACCCATGAAAAAATACTCTTTTAATGCAGCTTTCAGACACCCTAAAACACACCTAAATCTGGCGCTCTAATACCAAGTTTGTCATGACCCAAGCATAGACCCAGATGCGACATGGGACCTAGAACCACGAACGGCCCCAAGCTAACCCATGGCACATGCATATCATAAGCATAAGAATAGACTAAGAGGAATGAAGCATAAATCACAACATAAGCGGAAGTCTAAGATATCACAAGCATGAATGGGGATTACCAGTCAACACTGCTGAACATCTAAACATAACTATCTGAAAAGCCTTTAGATGTCTCACTTCGGCTAGGCATAATCTTAACATTTATCCTCAATAAAACATGGAACTTTAAAGATTAAATTAAGCTTAACATACTTCCTCAAGACTTTTAAATAGGTTTCCGGCTCATTCGATTAACAACACATGAATCGTTCTTAAAAGAACGATAGACGGGGCGCCTTACATACCTTTCTCCGATGAACTTTTATCTAGCCGATTTCCTATTTCAATGATCAGCCTTCAACCTACTTAATCCATTGGTTTAATAGGCCAATTACAAGCTTAATATATATAAAAAAATGCATCCAAAATAACTAACCAGAGGCATTCACAATAGCAACAACAACACATGGCAACATCAACAACATTTAGCCATTTTCTCAACTAGTTTTTACTAACTTTTGAGGAAGAAACAAGAGGAAATTTTGCCTTAGTTTTTATGTAATTCTTCCCCTCAATATGAATTATAATTACAGCAAAAGAAACAGCCAAAAATCCTAAGGAAAACGAGCAAAACGCAGCTCACACACAGTCCATCGGCAGCTCACTTAGCTGCCAATTTCCAGATTTTCGCTTCACAATTTGAGAGGTTTAAAAGGGGATAAATCCTTACCTATTCTCCTGGTTTCAAAACCTAATCAAAGATGTATATATAGGCAGTCCAAATAGATTATGAAACTCAGAAAAACTCCTTCAAAACCTTGCCAAAACGAGCTCCAAAACAGCCCCTAACACACTTGGCAAAGTAATCTCAACTTATCTTGTGATTTTCTTGAACTTTTCTTGATGTTCCTCCTTGATTTTCTTTGTCATAGATTATGGAATTGAGAGAGAAATGGAATACTTAGCAAGATGGTCGATTTAGATGTAGATGAAATTTTTTTCTACAAGTGAAAAATCAGATTTTAAGTAAAGAGGGCGGTGGAGGCGCTAGGGCGTCATGTCCGCTTCACTGCTCATGATTCTTTGGTAAAATACGCATAACTTCTTACTCCAAACTCCGATTGATAAGAGGTTTGATGTTATGAAAACTACACTCAAAGATCTTTAGTTTGATAGGTTGTGGGGCTTCTAATTCATTATATATTGGGAGATATGATCATTTAAAGTTGACACTTACTCATGAACTTCCCATACTCTTTGGTTTTTTGATCGTACACATTTCCCTTGTCATCTATGACCAATATACAACCTGTAATTTCCTTAACCTATCATAAAAACATTAAATAATCACCAAAAATTTTCTGGGGTGTTATAAAAGGATGAGTCGTCTAGTGACCAATGGGAAAACTTCACGAGTCGTTAACTGACTCATGACATGAAGAGAGGTTGGTATTGATTCTTGGTCTAGGGGCGACCACGAGAGGCTGCCACGAGTTATGATGTGACTCCATGACTTATGGAGTAGGTCATGGTCAGGAGAAAAGTTGGAGTTCGGATGTTAGGTAGTACACTTCACGGGTTGAACCTAATGAGTCATGATGTTCACCATGAGTCATGGTGTCACTCGTGGTGACTGGCTGTGAGTAATTTCCCTGTATTTTAGTAAGGGTATTTTTGTATTTTCTAACACCCTAGGTCCTAAACTACATTGTTTTAAGCTCAGTTAGGAGAGTTTCTAAGAGTGCTTAACCTACTCTAAGCCTTCCCATTCCATGCATGCAAGATTAAGGAGTTCATTGGAGATCAAGCTTGAGGATTCCTTAGGTTCTTCTCCAATTCATTTGAGTTTTCAAGGGATATTGTGAAATCAAAGTACCCAGGTGTGTAGAATTATGAATGGGAGTATTCCTTCACTCTTATGCCCAAATCCTCTTCTAAATTCCTGAAATTCAAGGTTGATGATTCCATGGGGTTCTAACCCAATTTGTGAAAATTCTCTATGTATCTATCATTGGTCGATTCTAATTATGTTTCTGATGTTGTTTTAAGATTCATGGGCATGTTTTATAATGCTTTAAATTACAAATTAAAAAATTTCAATGTTTTAAAAGTATGATGTGCAAATATGTAAGTTCATGAAGAGTTGAGATTATGAACTATGTTTTCAAGTATGATGAAATGTCTATGGTGAGAATATGATTTCGAATTACCCATGTTTGTATCCATGATTTTTACTATCATGTCTATTTCAAAGCATGTTTAAGTTTAGGCAAGAACATATGATCAAATATGTTTCATGATTTACTTCAATTTAATGATATTAGCTTACCACATGGTTTTGGAGTCTAGGCTTCCACTTTTCAACTTGTGGTACGGTTTAAGCCAAGGCTCCTCATGTTATATTTTCAGATAATGCATGTACTGTTATGATTCAACTTTTTCGAAAGACGATGGTTCAACTTTATTATAAAATGATGGAGAGCATATGCATGTTTTGGGAGTAGTGTCTAGCAATGACTAGGCTATGGGTTCAGTTAACCCTGTGCCTCAAAACTACGTGCCAACATAGGTATGTTCAAATTCTTTGGGACCTCCCTTGTGAGCTTTCCCTGCCCTCGAGGGGCCTTCAGCTTTATATCGATATCATGGTAGCACCCTTAGCGTTGGCAAGGCTTTGGACGGATTTGCCTAGTTGAGTGTAATAGTCGGGAACACGTCAGCTTTATCGTGGTAATATCGATTATATGACGAGTCTCCCATTATTCCTCATGATTTCAGTTATGCATGTTCATCAGTCATGGCATTATGTCTCAGCGGGTTTGGCCCAATATTCTATTTTACTTATGATTATTAGTTTTAGCTTTTGGTCATTCGCTTTTGTTATGATTTTCAATTATATTTAAATCATGTTTTCGGATAATAGTATGCAAGACTTACTCTCAACATCATATGATGAAATGCTTTATAATATGCATGATTTCCGTTTTACTTGTTTAGTGGTTTTACTTACGTTGCATATTCGGTACATTCCAAGTACTGACCGCATACTCTATGTCGTATTGATTCATGATATAGGATCGGATGCTCAGGTTCAGTCCCGCCGTTAGTCAGTTATCAGAGTTAGCATATCCAGCTTGTTGGTGAGTCCTTATCCTTCGAGGACCTCTTTATCAGTTGTTATTAGTATCTTTCAGTTTCAGTTTATTAGTGAGCTAGTTTGAGTCTTGTCCTATCAGCTCGTCAGGATGTTAGAGGCTTATCAGATATAGTATGTACTCAGCTTCGTATCTGAGTTATGTTTTCCGTTGTCCTTATGTTATTAAAAATTCAGACTTCTGCTATTTCAAATGTTAGTTTTCTACATTAATTATATTGAGCTTTAGTTGTCATGTTTATGCCATAGGATGACTTGGAGCCATTTATGGTTCTAGGTTCCGTGTCTCGATTCGGGCCTATGTTCGGGTCATGACATCAGGTCTCTTGAAACCAACATCTTTGCCGATTTTTGCACACCTAACAAGTAATGTAAAGACCTGTCAGTTCACTTAATGAGTCACCATGACTCATTATATGACCTAATTCAAATCTTCATGTTTTTTCTCCGTTTCAACCCTCGGGTCTGATCTTAGGGATTTTTAGGGTGTTACATTATCCCCCCTTGGGAACATTTTTCTTCAAATGTACATTAAGCATATTAAAAGTCTAGGGAAAGAACTACAACACAATCCTCAAATGAGCGGCATGATCCTCCATGCTCCAAGAGTATATGAGGATATCGTCTATGAAGAAAATCACGAACATGTCCAAATATTACTGGAACACCCTATTCATCAAGTCCATAAAAGTTGTAGGAGCATTCATTAGTCCAAAGGACATAACTACGAATTCATAGTGAACCATATCAAGTCCTGAAGGCTGTTTGGGGATGTCATTCTCCCTAACTCTAAGCTGGTGATAGCCGGATCTGATGTCTATCTTTGAAAAGCACTTAGCACCCTGAAGCTGATCAAATAGGTTATCAATCCTAAGAAGGGATACTTTTCTTGATTGTGACCTTTTTCAACTATTGATAATCAACACATATCCTACGGGAACTATCTTTCTTTTGAACGAAAAGGGCTGGAGCACCCCATGGGGACTTACTAGGCCTGATGAAATCCTTGCCTATGAGATCCTTCAACTGCTCCGTTAACTCCTTTAGCTCAGTTGGAGCCATTTTGTAAGAATGAATAATTATGGGTTGCCTATCAAGGATGAGATCAATACCAATGTCAGTCACCTATTCAGAAGGGACTCCTAGTAGATCATCTGGAAACACCTCCGGATACTTACACACAATAGGAACTAACTAAAGAGTCGGGGTCTAGAACGTAACATTCTTAACCCAAACTAGATGATATACACAATACTTAGAGATTATCTTTCTGTCTTTGAGATAGGAAACAAAAAGCGACCTACAGGCACAGCTGAATTGCCTTTCCACTCTAGGACTGGTTCACCTAAAAATCAAAACTCTACCACATGGGTTCTACAGTTGACTAAGGCATAACAAGCATGTAACCATTCCATGCCAAATATAACATCAAAATCAATCATATCTAACTCCACTAAGTTGGCTGAGGTAACTTTCTAAAGAATCATGACAGGGTAATTTTTGTATACTTATCGAGCTAAAACTGACTCATCGATAGGAGTAGAGACTAAGAATGGTTCTGATAGGATTTCGGGATTGACTCTGAAACTAATAGCAACATAAGGAGTCACAAAGGACAATGTAGCCCCTGGATCTAATAATGCATACACATCAAGATGGAATACACGTAACATACTGGTAACCACATCGGGTAAGCACTCTTGCTCCTGACGAGATGATAGTGCATAAAACCTATTCTGTTGTTGTCCACCACTGCACTAGAAGAAGCACCCTATTGAGATGGGCGAGCTTCTGGAGCTACTAAACTGGTGGCTGGGGTGCATACCCCACCATGGACCTGTCTGGCTGAAGTGCAATCCCTGAGTTTATTTTGGGTTTTCTACATCCAAAACAAGCATCTGGACCAACTAAGCATCTCCCAGGGTGGTTCTTACAACACCTTGCATAGGTTGGAAAAGTGCGCTCCCCTGCTATGCTCCCCTGGTCTCTAGAGCCTAATGCTCTAGCCTCTGGTCATGTCTGTGTTTAGATGGAACACTGGCTGATGATGGAAATGGAGCTGACAATCTTTGGTGGTTCTAAGGGTGATGTCCACTATCGTATCTCTATTGGAATTGCCCATAGCTCCCTGTCCTAGCCTTCTTGGCCTCTCTCTCCTTCTCCTTCATCTGCATTGCCTCTATCTGTTGTACATATATGATCAATCGAGAGATATCTATATCATTAACATGGTGGTACTACACGCCTTGACCAATGAATCTGCCACCCCATTCACGAACCAACTCATGTGAGCCCTCAAATCAACAACCATCTTTGATGTATACCTGAACAACCGGGTAAACTCCCAAACATACTCTTGGATAGTTATGTGGTTCTACTTCAAATTGATGAACTTAGCTTCCTTTGCCTCCCTCAACTCTCGAGTAAAGAATCTATACAAAATGTAGTAACAAAAGCATCCAAACCAACGAGAACCGCGCATATCCACTACTCTCCTTGCACTACTGAAACCATATATGAGCAACCCCCTTCAACTGATAGGAGGCTAAATCTTCACTCTTCCCTCTAGTCACCCCCATAATCTGGGTGATCTTCTGGACCTCCTCTATGAACTCGTGTGGGTCCTCATCCACCTTAGACCCAAGAGACTCAGGTGGGTTCATCCCGAGGAAATCTCGCACTCTAGCTACCATTGCATTCCCATTTTGGTGAACATGAGCCACAACCTCTTGGTTGACCTGAGCGGTCATGGCCTATGCTAACATCTGAAATGGCACCCTAAAATCGGCATCAATAAACTATTCGGGCAGGGGATCCACTGGAGCTGGTGGGGCTGGTTGATGCCTATCTCCACTGCCATTTCCATGGCCATTTCCATTTCCATTTCTTTTTCCATTGACCCGGTGAGGAGGCATATTTTTGCAAACACATATAGCATGAGTTAGAGGAATAGATGGGTGTACTTCATCGCACAACATAGATCATGAAAGAAGGGAACTTTCCCAAAACGTCTCCTAGCCTCTTCCCCATAAGTGTGGAGAACTTCACACTCATGAAAAAGACTCTACTTAACGTGGCTTTTAGAAACCCTACCAAGTTTGTCACAACTTGAGCTGTAACACCCCAAATCTTTCCTAGACCAAACTCAAACTCTACATGGAAAACCAAAATTTTTTATCTAAGAAGGATCGAGATAATGAGTCATTGTTAGAAAAAACAACTTGTTGTTTGAGTTGTCGTGAGTCTTCTAGTAGCCTTTCGAGAACCAATGAGACATAGAACAACCCATGATGAGGAGTAACGAGTCGTCCTATCATTCGTGGTATCCCTAGCTCAGAAATCTGTTAGACCCTTTTTAGGAACCCACGAGTCAGACAATGAGTTGTCATCTGATGCAACGACTCGTGGGGTGACTCATTAGTTGGAGCCCAAAGTGTTGTTGAAAATACTTTTCCAATGCCAACAAGTGGAAACAATGACATGTAGTATCACATAATGAGTCGTTGTTTCCATCCGTGACTATATGTACAAAAATCCCTTAGTTTTTCCAGTGGTGACGACGAGCAGATATAACGACCCGTTAGTTTAGCCAATGAGTCGTTGTGTCATCTATTAGTGGGGGTCCAAGTTTTTATCAAAAATACCTCTGGTAACCACGAGAAGAACCAACGACCCGTTGGTTCATCCAATGATTCATTGTCCCCTCTCATTTTCCAGTTCCAGTGAGCCCAGACTTTTTGGCCTAGGACCAATGACTGGTCCCAACAAGTTATGGTGTCAACCAACGACTTGTTGTGTGACCAATTGGAACCCGATGATAGTTTTTTTAGATTTTCTTTCAGGGGTACTTTTTGTAACTTTCCACCTTTTTTACCCCAAAACTATGTCATTTTGGGAATGTTTACGAGAGAACTAAAGGAGTTGATCGGTGAATTCCTCTCATTCTTCCTCTCAACTCTCAGACTCGGTGCGAAGAAGTTCCAAACAGGCATCTCAGAGCTAAGCTAGGGCTTCCAGCTTTCTTCAAGACTTTTCCAGATTTATTCTAAGGATTTTTCTTTAGGTATGTGGGAATTCAACAAGGGAATTTCCCTTCTCTTGTGCCCCAAAACCCTTCTGTAATCCCTTATCAGTCTTAGCCCTGAATATCATAAACAGGGTTAGCTTCAGTTAGATTGTGAATATTCTTGTGGATTGAAATTCTTGTGCTTGAAATGTTTTCACTACTTATCAAGCATGTTTTTACACTCTTCATGAAATATTGTTTTAGCCTAGTTCTATGAAATGCAGTAAATTTAGGTCTAGCATAGTTGATTAGATGTGATTGTTGCTTGACTCTGTTAGTTCCTAAATTTCCATGTTTTTACTATTATGTGAGTTCACAGTCAGTTTGCATGCTAGTCCGGTCTCAGTCAGAGATTAGCATTTTCAGTATCTTTTAGTAAGTAAGCTAATCAGTTTGACAATAGTCAATTCTTGAGGAGTTCAATTAAGTAATACTCCCTAGTTTCAATTATTAGTTGGTGCTCTAGAAGGTTACAACGCTTCCAGATAAGTAGCTCTGACCAGTCTTAGAACCATCGGTATCAGTTATTAGTTTGTTCTTCAGACGGTTACGACGCTTCCAGATAAGAAGCTCTGACCTGTCTTAGAACACCAGTTTTTAGTTATCCAGTCCTACAGACTCTTAGGTTATTTCCAGATAAGTTTTCCTGACTTAGTCCAGGACCCCAACTTCGAGCTATTAGCTTAGTAGCCCAGTTAGGACTATCCAGTGGGAGTATTACTTAGCACCAAGCAGAGTGGGATTCTAGCGCACCCAGGTTCCCAGAACTATGTTGCCACCGTAGGTTATTGGCCCAACAAGCCCCAGACTTGTGATCACCCAGCTCAGCCACTATACCCTGGCAAGGTATAGNTGAAAGAAGAAATCTCAAAAAATACATTGTAGGTTATTGGCCCAACAAGCCCCAGACTTGTGATCACCCAGCTCAGCCACTATACCCTGGCAAGGTATAGTGGGCTTTCTCCGGTGGGGTGTATACATTGGAATCCACGTTTAGCTCACGTGGTTATATGTCAGTTATAGAATCTTCCACTTGTTAGTACAATTTTAGTTCAGCTCAGTTTTAGTCACTCAGTTCTAGGACATGTTTATGACCGTTAGTCAGGGTCATTATTGACCATGTAAGTTATAATGTAGCTTTTATCAGTATTTAGTATTAGTTGGCCATTTCATGTTATTTCAGTTTAGCTCTTATTTGTTTCCATGCTTATTGTAAATCTCACTTACTCAGTACATTCAAAGTACTGACGCATACTTTATATGTTGTATCGTATTATGATACAAGTGTAGGTTCTTAGTCTCGGCATCATTAGTAGTTCTTCCCGATGATTCCAGAAACAGTCTTATTGGTGAGTCCTCATCTTCTGAGGATGATGTCTTCTTTTAGTTTTTTCGGTACTTAATGAGAATTTAGAGTTAGCTAGAGGCTTGTCCAAGTAACTCGTCAGTTAATATTTGGATTTTAGACACAGTTGTTCAGTTTTTTTTTCCAATGACGTTTACTCTTTTCAAAATAGTTTTAATTGGATAATTATTTTACACAGCTTCCGCTTATGCTTATTTAGTTAACAGTATGATGTTAGACCATGGGTTAGCATGGGGTCACTTGTGGCACCAGGTACCGTGTCCCATCCAGTGTACAGACTTGGGTCATGACAAGTTTGGTATCAGAGCACTAGGTTTAGAGTATAGGATGTCTGAAAGATGCGTAAAGTAGAGTCCTTTTCGTGGGTGTAAAATGCGCCACACTTATGATGGGGAGGCTACAAGACATTATCATGAAAACTCCTTGTTGTTCATATTCCTTATCGTGCATTGAAGTTGAATCCCAAAAATGTCCTCCTAAGTCGTACTTTATTAGTTTCAGTGAAAATATGCCTCCAAAACGAAGAAATGGAAGGAGGGTTGGCAATGCCAACCGACCTGCCCCACTAGCTCAAGCAATCCCTCAGGACAATCAGGTTTCCTCAGTGGAATTTTGAGCAACAATCTAGCTTCTGGCGCAGACTGTGACTAACCAAGTGAACTAGCAGGTGGTTCCAGTGAATGAAAATGGGTCTGCAGTAGCTTCTAGGGTGCGATATTTCACCCGAATGAACCCTCCAGCTTTTCATGGATCCAGGGTGGGAGAGGAACCGCATGAGTTTTTGGATGAGATACGGAAGATCACCCGAATTATGGGTGTGGGTTCCATGGAGAGGGCTGATTTGGCTACCTACCAGTTGAAAAGGGTGGCTCAAATTTGGTACAATTAGAGGAAGGAAGGGAGGCCAGCAGAAGTAGGATTAGTAGAGTGGGATGAGTTCGCTACAACATTTCTAGACATATTCTTTCCTCGATAATTGAGGGAGGCTAAGGCCGCGAAATTCATGAATCTAAGATAAGGTAACTGAATAGTGGAGGAATATGCGTTGGAGTTCATTCGGTTATCGAGGTATGCTGAAGAGATAGTTGCTGAGCCAAGGGCTCGCATGCTCAAATTCTCCAATGGAGTGTCAAATTTGGTACTTAAGGAGTGCAGAACTGCAATGCTCATCAAGGACATTGGCCTCTCTAGTCTCATCATTAATGCCTAGTAGATTGAGGCAGAAAAGTTGAAGGATATGGAGTGAGAGAACAAACAGACTAGAACAAGTTAGTCAGATTATGGCCACCAGAGGTCCGGCGGTAGTAGTGTCCCACAACAATAGCAACAGAGAACCCCAGCACCTACATCAGCCAGCGCCCCTTCTTTTTGGTCCCGCAAGGATCAGAAGGATGGAGCATCTGGCTCTCATTCCCAGAGTTAAAGTGCTAGCAACCATTACCCAGCTTGTCCTAAATGTGGCAAGAACAATCCAGGTGAATGCAGTATGGGAAAAGAGGGTTGTTTTGGATGTGGACAGTTAGGTCACAGGATAAAGGAGTGTCCATCAGCAGGATCGGGGAAAATATAGTCTACCACTTCAGCATCCCCAGCAGGCCATCCAACTCAATAGGTTAATACTTTAGGTACTGATGGCGGTCAGCACCAAAATCATTTTTATGCTTTTTCCTCTTGTCAGGATTAGGATAGCTCACCTGAGTGGTCACGAATATGTTTTGTCTTTTCCATCTATATGTACATGACCTACTAGATAGGAGACACACTATCATTCATGACTCCTTATGTAGCTGCTCAGTTTGAAATCAGTCTAGAAGTCCTCTCAGAATCATTCTCAGTATCTACCCCAGTTGGTGAGTAGTTAGAGCTAGCCGAGCATATAGAAACTGCCCAGTATCTGTATTGAGGAAAGTTATTCTAGCTGATCTAGTAGAGCTAGACATGGTCGATTTTAACCTCATTATTGTCATGGATTGGTTACATTTTGGTTATTCCTCAGTCGACTGCAGAACTAGAGTTGTCAGATTTCTGTTTCCCAATGAGCCAATCTTGGAATGGATGGGTAGTGTTTCAGCGCCTAAGGGTTGATTTATTTCCTACCTTAAGGCAACGAAGCTCATTTCGAAGGGGTGCATCTATCACCTAGTTTGGGTTACATATTCTAGCTCCGAGACCCCAATTATTCAGTTAGTCTAGTTGTCAGCGAATTCCCTGACGTGTTTCCCGAAGGTCTTCTCGGAGTCCCTCCCGAGAGGGAAATAGACTTCGGCATAGACCTTCTTTCAGACACTTAGCCTATCTCTATTCCTCCTTACAGAATGGCTCTAGTTGATCTTATGAAGTTGAAGTAACAACTGAAAGACCTTTTAGATAAGGGTTTCATCAGGCCCAACATCTCTCCATTGGGTGCTCCAATGTTGTTCGTGCGGAAGAAACATGGTACTCTCATAATTTGCATCGAATACCATATACTGAACAAGGTTAAAGTTAAGAACAGTTATCCCCTACCTAGGATTGATGACTTGTTCGATCAGCTTCAGGGAGCTATTTATTTTCCATGGTAGATCTCAGGTCGGGGTATCATCAGCTTAGCGTTAGGGAATGTGGTATACTGAAAACAACCTTTAGAACTCGATATGGTCACTATGAATTTGTGGTTTTGGCATTTGGACTAACTAATGTCCCTACCACTTTTATGGACCTGATGAACAGGGTATTCAAATAGTATCTGGACATGTTCGCCATTATGTTCATAGACGACATTTTAGTATACTCCAGAAATGAGGAGGATCATGCTAATCATTTGAGGATAGTGTTGCAGACTCTTAGAGGCCGCTAACTATTCACTAAAATTAGAAAATGTGAATTTTGGCTGAAGTCAGTATTGGTCATGTGGTTTCAGGTGAGGGTGTTCAGGTAGATCCTCAGAAGATAGCAGTGGTAGACTGGCTGAGACCCACTTCCCCAACAGATATCAGGAGTTGCCTAGGTCTAGCTAGTTATTATCAATGGTTTGTAGAAGGATTTTCTTCTATTGTGTCTCCTTTGACTAAACTAACTCAGAAAAAAGGTAAAGCTTTAGTGATCAGGTGTATGTGAGAAGAGTTTCCAAGAGCTGAAGACTCGACTCACTACAACTCTAGTGTTGATATGTCGGTTATCAACTCTCCCACTTGTCAGTACAGTTTCAGTTTATCTCAGTTCAATCACTCAGTTCTAGGATATGTTTATGACTGTCAGTCAGTGTCATTATTGACCAAATCAGTTATAGCTCAGCTTTTATCAGTATTCAATATCAGTTGGTCATTTCATATTATTTCAGTATAGTGCTTAATTTTTTCCATGCTTATTGTAAATCTCACTTACTCAGTACATTCAGAGTACTGGCACATACTTTATATGTTGTATCATATTATGATACAAGTGCATGTTCTCAGTCTCAACATCGTCAGTAGTTCCTCCCTAAGATTCCAGCAGCAGTTCTATTGGTGAGTCCTCATCTACTGAGGATGATGTATTCTTTTAGTTAGTTCAAACATAGTTGTTTAGTATTCTTTCCAGTTATATCTACTCTTTCTAAAACAGTTTAATTGGATAATTATTTTACATAGCTTCTGTTTATGCTTATTTAGTTACCAGTGTGATGTTAGACCATACGTTAGCTTGGGGTCACTTGTGGCACCAATTATCGTGTCCCGTCCAGGGTGCAGACTCGGGTCATGACATGAGCTAAGACTCCGAATCAAGACATGGGACCTAGAACCACAAAGGAATCCATGCTAAACCATGGAACATACATAGCATGATAAAATCCTTACTAAACAGAAATAAAACACGAACATGATATAAGCGAAAGTCTGCGTGACATACAAACAAACGAAAGAATGAACACAACAACTACGCTAACTTGTCTATACATGATTGTTCGAAAAGCCTCTACTACTACAATGAGCTGATGGGACAACACCCCTAACTAGCTCACTAAGTCTGAAACTGAAAGACATGATAAAAATATAAAGTTGATAATGTCCTCAGAGAATGAGGACTCCACCAAGCAGGAAAAGAGCTGGACTGACCGGGAGCAAACTATTAGCGAGACTGACATAGATCACCCGAACCTATATCTTGAGACAATATAGCATAGAGTATGAGGTTAGGTCTTTGAATGTACTCATTATGTGGGGGAAAGTAAAACATGCTAGTAAAACGTTAGTCTAAAATCACGGGTATAAATCAAGAAAGATCATGAGGGTAAGGATAGCATGCTAAAAGCCATAAATCTGAAATATATTCATAAGCTGTTCATCGTAATCTGAACATAATGACCCAAGGTTTAGAAATAGAAGTGATATAACTTGTCATGCTTGAAATCATAAGTGAAAGCTCATAAACTGATTAATGGGTCAAATATGCTATAAAACATAATATCATAAGTCATGACATGAGTAACTGAAAACATGAGAAACAATGGGAGATTTTTATAACCAACATACCCCATGTGAGCATAAATGGAGCCCCACCGGTAAATCCCTAGTAGGGAGGGTGTTCATACCTTGCCAAGGGTAGAACTATGAAAAAGGCCTGATATCACTCATGGTGGCCTATTGGGGCATAGGAGATACTCTCATGGAGGACCCTATCATGGCTGCACGTAGTTTTGAAACCTGGATACGCTGGAACTCCAGCCGACTTGGTATTAAATGCTACTCCCAAAACATATATAGTTCTCATATCATAATCATGAAACATACTAAAAGTGCATGGGCTAGTTGAGATCATGAGATTCATAAACATGCTTGAGATACATAAACTAGACATAAAATTGGCCTGTAAGTTGGCCATGATCATAAACTTGATATTCATAAGAGCAATGTATACTTGAGGAAATCACCATAATCTAAAATTCATAAGTTCATGAAGGGATCTTGTGGAAATAATGCATTATGATCATAAAACATAATTTAATTCATCATAATTGAAATCATGGACTCATAAGCTTCAATTTCATAAATCATACATAATAGGACATGAACTTCGCAAACTTGAAATCATGATTTTATAATTAAATTTAGGATTAAATATTCCCTAATAGCCATGAAACATCAACCAAAACATGAAGGGATTATACCTATAGAGAAAGCATGGAAGATTTCATGAAAATTAGGTAATAACTCTCAAATTCAATTTGACAAGCTTAGAGACTTGCATCATAGAATTGGGATGAATTTGGGCGTGAGGGTGGAAGATTCTCCCCCATTCATAACCCTACATACCTGGGCTTAGAGAATTCTCAACTTGATTAGAAACCATTGGGAATGATTTGATGAAGAACCCTAGCTTCTTCTTGAGGGGATTTGATCTTCACTTAGAGGTGTTAGGAGTATAATGAGGGCTTAGTATGATTAAAACCCTTTAAAACCCTTTATAAGGCTTAAAACAACTTAGTTAGGAGTTTAGAACTTAGCAATTATGAAAACACCCTTAATAAACCGACAAACAAATGGCCACTGCCAGACCAAATGATCCACACCATGATCTGTTAGGTCTGGTAATGGGTCATTGTCTGACCTATTGTCACTGGGGCCAAACTAATTTTTCTGATCTTTTCTTCACTCAATGATTCACTTAACGATTTGTCAAGGGACTTAATGACTCGTTCCTCAATCCATGAAGTATCTTGGAAATCTGGATTTTCTCCATTATTGCACACTTAAAGATTGACTAAACGAATCGTGGGGATACTTAATGACTCATCATCCCATCATTCAGGTCTGCTGAAACCAACATCTTTGCCCACTTTTGCACACCTAACAAGTGACGCAATGACCCAGTTATTTGAAGAGTCACTAGACTACTCGTACAGTGACCTAGTGTAGATCTTCCTGTTCTCCGTTTCAACCCCCAGGTGTAATCTTAGGAATTTTTAGGGTGTTACAACATCGAAATCCATATCTAGCTTATGTGATTATATGTCGGTTAACGGGCACTCCCACAGTACAATACATTCATAGTTCACAATCCAATCTTACATATTTTGGATATTTTTATGACTTTAATTTTAGACTATCAGTTCTTTAATATTTTTCTATGATCTTCAGACTCTCTCAGTAATTATGATTTAGGCATGGTTATTGTGTGTCATATTAGTCCAATTTATGTATTATCAACACCTTTTTGTTTTATTTGATATCTCATATACTCAGTACATTCCAAGTACTAATGTATACTTTCTATGCTATATCGTTTTATGATATAAGCTCAGGTACCTAGCCTCAGCGTCATAGTTAGCTTCGCGGCGTGATATTTAGTAGTGCTATATTGGTGAGTCCTCATCTTTCAAGGATCAGAGATGTTCTTTCTATTTTAGTAGTACTAGTTTAGATTCCAGACTTAGAGTTAGCTGGGGGCTTGTTGATAATGCTCAAATACACTCCTTGTTTAGAGAAAAAGTGTAAACGGTTGTTATATAGAAACAAATATCTCGACAGATGTCGGGGTCGACTCCCACAAAGAATTGAGTCGATAATTCAAGAGTTATAAACTAATTCAAACTGGAACGCATAATTGTTCANATTCAACATTTGAAAAGTAAAATTGAGGTGAAATTAAATGGTAATAACTATTTAATTCTAAACTAAGACTAATGCGGGGATTCCAATTGAGGCAATCACAAGTGATATGGCTAGGGGCATTCTATAGATGAGATCTCAACTAAATCAACAATTTCTTCATTGCCATAGACTCATACTTAGCCTAGATAGCTGTGGATAATTCACATTCTCTTGTTTTTCAACCATTAGAATGTTTATTTCTTGGGTTCTTTTAGAGCCCAAATCCAATTCAACTAATCAACCATGTAAGCTTGAGGAAGGAGTAGTTATTTCTAGCCTTGACCTTTAATGTAGTGAAAATGTGGGTTTTAACTATCTCTAGCTTAATCCCGCACACAAATACTCCAACTCCTAACTATTATCTTCTCACCAAATTCTCACCTTTCTCTTTTAAGCAAAAGAAAGAAAAGTAAAGCACAATTCATGGTTGCAAACCTTCAATTTTAAACATTATAACTTGGGAGAAGATAATAGATTTACAATTTCACTAGGAATTCAGAAGCAATTTATAAAAACCCAATCAAATCAACAAAACCACCATGAATATACCTCTAGCTAGAAAATTAGTCAAGCATATTTAAAGATAGAGAGAATATACCAAGAGGATTCCCCTCATATTCATCCCATTAGCTCCATAAATTTTCTTCACAAGCTCTTACAACAATGGTGGAATTCCCCCAAAATGGGTTACAGAATAAAAAAGAAGAAATGTACTATATAACTCTATAATTCTATGGTGAAAAGATTCTACGAAAAATTCTATGAAAAAGATAAAGTTTAGATAAATGAAAAGTTGAATGAATAAGTGGTGTACGATGAAAGCTATGTAAATATCTATACTTTCTTATGTACAACTTTTTCCAAATGCCCTTGAGTTTTTTAGGTTCTTTGGAGACCTTTTTAGACCTTTTAATCCTTCATTAGACGGCCTCTCCTATGAAGAACTGGCATTTAGCCGGTGTCAATCCGCGGAGCACCAAACTATAGCCGATTGAAAAAAGTGTCCTGGCAGGGGGAACCGGAAATTCAATGGGAGTTTAGCCAATGCCATTCTTCCAACAGCTGGTTGAGTAGCAGGTCAGGGTAGTCTGTTCGGTGTTTCACCCGCATTTCTTCCTTTTTGATATACATTTAGCCAATTTAATGTATGTCTTTGCACGTCTTCTTGAGCTCAAATCTTTCATTATCTTTGTATCCTCTCTTCCATATGCTAACTCCTCAAATTCCATCTGAAACTTCATATATTTTTCTCGATTTCATACTTTCTCTACTAACATAAAGTACCTATAATGAATTAAAAAGAAAGGGCATAAAACCCACCTAAACAACTTGAGAACTAGGCAAAAACTCATGCGTAGGAGTCTAATGAGTTGGTAACTTTCCAACTCATCAAACCCCAAACTTGAACTATTGTTTTTCCTCAAGTAATGCAATTCTTTACAATTGAGAAAATGAATAACATGCTATATATATGAGTTTTTGAATCAAGGGACAACCAAGACATTCTTTCACTAGAGGACATTGCTAAAGCTTAGAGCACTATGGAGGTTATACACAAAATCATCAAGCCTCAAGACAATCCAAAAATTATACACCAATTCAAGAAAAAGAAAAAACTCCAACCATGTTGCACAAGTTTCAATAGGTAACCACAATCATTACACATATCTTGCATTCATTCATTTCATTCAAACAAGGGGCTTAGTTCCTCAAGAGACGTTCAAAGAGCATCTCAAGTCATTTGTCAATTCACATTCAAAGCTTCCCTTAAAGTTCGCTACCTTCTTTCCTTAATCATACCCCTTTTTTGAAAATAATTTTAAGCATGTTCCCCAAGGAAGTGATGCCACTCACAAGAAGAGAGAATCCCAAATATTTTTTTGAGCATGTCACACATAGGGATTATAAGATAGGAGAAATGCACTCACGCTCACAAAGAAATTCAAGTACATACAAATTGACCCATAGGCTTGCCCTTCATGTATCTCAACACTAATATAGTGTTGCTACACTCAAAATCAATTAGGACTTGTGGGTCATAATGAAGGCTAGGGGTAAGGGTAGGATAATTGTTCAACTTCGGTGACTAAAGCCTCCGTAATGCCTTTACAAACACTTGTTACATCCCATCATCTTATTGAGATCTCTCCACCTTATTTCTTCTTTTTCATTATCTTCATCATTTATGTAACACAAGTCACCCTTATAACGCTAGTGAATTTCACACTTTGCCTTATATATGCAAGAGATAGCACTTTCCTACTATTGTTTCTCCTTTGATGATTCGAGTACTTTCAACCCATCAATTCATTCATTTCATCATAATTATGGTGCTACCTCACATTGAAGCTCTCATTTTCCCCCTTCTCTTGCAAACACCCAAACTTAGACTTTTGCCTCATCTCACATTCATTTCCTTATCGCTCCCTATTTCATAGGCTTCAAGCCCCATTTTTCATAATTTTATCACTATCAATAAGGGAGGATGGGTGCCAAAGAGAAGGATTAAAAATGGTCATTAGGCTTGTAATGTGATTTCCAAAGAAAGGGTTTAAGGCTCAAACATTGGCTATCAAAGATTAATGTTCAAGGAGGTCATTTTTGGTGAAGTAACCAACAAAAGATGGCCTAATATTATGTTCTAAGTGCAGCCACATCTATCATTTCACTTTGAGTCACACTTAGGGAAAGTTCTAGTCAATCATGCATATCCAAGAATTAAGCCAAAAACCTCACCACAAAAGGCATCACAAACCAAGGAGTTCACACGCTTCCTTTGTCACATTAAGAGGATGACTTTTAACAAGCTAGTTATGAATCGACAAGACAATAAAGGAATATACAATTCAGGACAAGAGAGTGCTCATTTTCACATTTAGGGACCCTCTTTTCTTTTTGAAATTCATGCACAATGTAAAGTAAGAAATGTTGGTGGTACCTCATCAACTAAGTGCACAAAAGACTCTACAAGACTCTATACTTGACATTTTTCCTTAAGAAAGTCATCTCTCAGTCTATATACGAAAAGTGCCAACCTAGTTCGACAATAATGACGCGCCCCACCTTGGGAGGCATGACTGGCACCTAGTGCCCTATTGGGATCTGACTGACCTGGCTGAGTCTATGCACATTTACTGCAGGCCTATAACTCAACTCAAGAAAACAACAAGCTATATCTCGGTTGTACACACAGCCCCCGACCGATAAGGCCATATAGCCACCTGTAAATAAAAAAATAGCAAACTAGAAATAGGTAATAGCAGGGAATCCTATACGGGCCGACAAGACTACCATTATTCTAGTTATAGTTGAAATGAAGAAAAGCTACTATACGAGGCCCGACACGGCTAACATACGAAGCATAACTGATTAAGGCCCCATACGGCCAACATACAACTAACTAATTGACGAGTGTAGTCTAAGAGCCTATAAGAATACAAATAGTGATCGGGACAGGGCCATGACCTACCCCAAGTGTTATACAACTGAAAGACTGTAACCTCTACAACCTGAAAACTCCGAACGAAGGGAGCTGGCCAAATTGCTGACTCTGAACAACTGCTACTAAAGACCCTGAACTCTGTTTGTCTAAACCTACAGGAAAGTAATGCAGTGCATGGAGATGGATTTCAGTACAATATGTATCAAATATGTAAGGCAAAAAGTAAGTTATTAAAGACTGAAAGTAAATAAAGAGAAGGGGCAGAAAGGTTAACCTGTAAGTTGGCTTATTCGTAATCTGTGTCTAACAATGCATTACACGTATGTGAGCTATGACTCTATAATCATATAATCATAAGCTATAGCTATCAGAAAAGAATACAAACAAGAACCTAACCTGGCCCCCATAAGCCTGGAAGGTACAAGCAACAAAGAAATAACCTACCAGGACCCCTATAAGCCTAACAAGTACACCTCAATCTATATACTCTTAACCATGTTTATATGACTCTACTGGTGCTATAGACAACCTACCTGTCCCCTGGGTCTACAACAGAGCCCACTCGGCCCCTGAACTGTAGTTGTGTCTGAGTCCAGTGGACTCCTGATATCTGCACCACGGGCATTGGGCTCGACGGGGGTATGGTGCTTATATGACATATAATAGTCCAGCCATGGAATGTACTATATAAGGTCCTTGGACCTTATCTTCGTCCCTTGCGAATGGCATACCTCTCCTTGGAGTGACGTCCCCTGGTAGGTGACAACACATCTAGTAACCCTGGGGTGGTCACGGAAGGCTCCTAAATGAGGGCAACCCCACCCTAGGTGCTATACTGAAATCTCAACCTTGCCACTCAAAAGGAATATCTGGCTTTAGGGCGCAATGTGACTGCTGCTCATGCCTAGAATAGTCTATGTGGCTTCTAGCAGGCACACCTCGTGCACTTGTATCTGATTAGAGGATCCTAGTGGTGATCATAATCTCTAACTGTCTAAACTGGGTAGGCGAGATCTGGAGTGGCCTAACATAACTCTGAGTGTCCTACCTGGACAACTATAACTCAAAAACAACTGTGGGGTCACGGATGACTAATCACTTGGTACTTTTTCTTGAAATGACTATAGGGCTGCTGCTTTCTTGACATGCCTTTGAACGGTCAGTCTCTAACCTTCATCCAGGTGGATGACGACAATCCTTAGCTTGGAGGAAGTACTTTGTTAACATGGCTCAAGTCCCTTAAGCCTTAACTTGGTCTGTTCAACTCTTATATAGCTTTTCTGAACAACTCCTAAGCGTGTAGATACATTTATGTTTACTTAGCCACTCCCGGCAAGATGTACCTAAATACCTTATAGGAACCGGCTAGGACATTGGCCCTACCTCTAACTGTTACTAAGGTTCCCTTCCTTAGGGTACCCACAAGTCTACTTGACTTGAACAACTAGGCTAGCTTTCTGGCAACATGTATGGCGACTACTAAGTCAATTGGAACTAACAATCACTGTTAGTAGTGATGAGGGGCATATTTATATGCCAAATCGATACTCAAATGTATAACTTTTGTCTTGTTTGTCTAATAAATTGTGTACATTCTCATGTAAATTGTATGG
>JACEIK010000604.1:166371-179767 GCA_018107945.1 Datura stramonium
CCCACACACAAACACATAGGGAAAACCTGCAGCCACACGATTTTTTTTAAATATATATATATACGCAATTTGCTAATTGCAATTGGAATTTCTTATTTGATCCCTACCAGAAATCTGCAACTGCGCCATAAATTCAGCTCAATTTCAAGAACCATCTGCAGCGAAATACAGCAACATCAAATTTCAGAGGATTTTTGGGAACAATCCGCTACATTCGTTTCTGAAGCGTAGGATAAGAAAGAAGACCCCGTCATTCTGAAGCACCAGATCAATTGAAGGTAAATTTGGTTGAGATTTTTCTTGGAAAAACGAAATCTCCTTTTTCTAGGGCTAAAAATTCAATTTGGATAACAATCTATGTTTGTGGTTTTGACTCTTTACCTTTTCTCTTCCAACCCATATAAAATCTAAGTTTTTCCGTCTATTTCGTTTACACCAACAAATTAAAGAGTAGAATACAGAACCTATGTCTAATTAGAAAGCTCATCTTCTTCTCCTTCTCATCGAGTATTTATTTGTCTAAATAAATACCTACTATTTTTATTAGTATATGGAATTGGATATTCCTTTCCTGTTCGTATCATGCGTTCTCTGTTCGATTTTGTTAATTATTCATTTTTAAAACTGTAAAGGTTTAGTGATATCTTTTACTGTTAAATCGATGAAACATGAATTGATGATATTTTGTTCTTGAAGATGTTTTTCTGTATATCAATAATTTGTGTCGTATAAAGAAGAATTGGTGATATTTTATTCTCAAATTACATATATGCTTGATATGCTTTCATGATAAAGAAGAATATTAAAAAATAGCCTTGAGTCTTCCCACTTAAATGGATATGTCCTTTAAGACAATACATATATACAGATACCCATAATAAGAATCAGAATCGGCAAAAAGATAACTAATCTCTAAGCTTAATTAAGGAAAAGGAACTAAAATTATGTTATTAGTTAGAGAAAAGCTAACCATCATATTTTTAGTTGAGACTTCGAGATATGAGTTGGACTTGTTCAACACTGAAGCTACTTAAAAAACTCACTAAAGAACATTACGAGTACAAAATTCTGTCTATATTAGTATTGTTGGAGTAGAAGTTCAATGAGTGTTCAATATCTCTCTCTGGCTCCCTCCATTTCAACCACTTTTCCAGTGTTCTTTTTACCTTTTGCGAGAAGCAGATGATTGATCATCTATTCCATTGTAATAAACATTGGTTGATGATAGAAGTTTATGATTTACCTTGGAATGTCCTTTAGTGATTGAAACCATGGTACAGACATACAGTTCTACTTTTACAACTAAAATTCTATTTCAACTATGTTTGAGTTAGTGTATTGGGAGATGAAAGGTGTTGTTAGTAAAATTCTTAACTTAAAGATTAGCTTAAAGATCAAGATAACTCTTTCCCTCCAACAACTACAAACAAAATCCCAACTGTTCATTCTGCAGAACAAAGTAACAAATAAAAACTACTATAGAATTTAGAACTAGCTATTAAACCTGAGTTTTCTGACCAAAATCTCCCCAAAAATGAGCTAAGAAACAATGCAGATTTTTAAAACTAAAACTGGATAAAACTAAACTTTCTAGTAGTTTTTGTACACAGTTATTCTCTTTCAGATTTGTTTTCAAAGCTGGTGCAACATCAATTTTGGAGAATTTAGTTTTAAAATTATTTAGTCGCACTCTAGTTCTTCAATGGATAATTAAAAGAACAATAAGACTAGACAAGAAGTGCAGGTATGTAAAATAGTCACCCCTTCACCAATTTAATTTAGTTTTTATTATAAATGTCAATCACAAAGAACCAGGTTGATGATAGAAGTTTATGATTTACCTTGGAATGTCCTTTAGTGACTGAAACCATGGTGCAGACATACAGTTCTACTTTTACAAGTAAAATTTCTATTTCAACTATGTGTGAGTTAGTGTATTGGGAGATGAAAGGTGTTGTTAGTAAAATTCTGAACTTAAAGATTATCTTAAAGATCAAGATATCTCTTTCCAGCCAACAACTATAAACAAAATCTCAACTGTTCACTCTGCAGAATAATGTAACATATAAAAACTACTACAGAATTTAGAACCAGCTATTAAGCCTGAGTTTTCTGACCAAAATCTCCCCAAAAATGAGCTAAGAAACAATGCAGATTTTTAAAACTATAATTGGATAAAACTGAACTTTCTAGTAGTTTCTGTACACAGTTATTCTCATTCATATTCTATTTTCAAAGTTAGTGCAACTTCAATTTTAGAGATTTTAGTTTTAAAATTATTTAGTCGCACTCTAGTTCTTCAATGGACAATTAAAAGAATAATAAGACTAGACAAGTAGTGCAGTTATGTAAAATAGTCACCCCTTCACTAATTTAATTTAGTTCTTATTAGAAACCTCAATCACAAAGAACTAGGGACAATGAAACAAAATAGATGAACTTTCAAACTGAATCTTATTTCAACTAACAGGTCCAATCACTCACAAAAGCTTTATTAATTGAAAATTTAAAGAACTCTTTAACAGGTTGTAACTTTTCTCTCTCTTCTTTATTTAATTCTTTAACAATTAAATATTATTCTTATAAAGGATTGAAAGATGCATTTTTCAAAAAAGTTTTGAACAAACAGTTAATAATATCAAATAAATAGATCTACACTGCTAATTATTATAGAAAAATATTATATGATCTGCAGTAGGGAATGAAAAAATGGAGATACTGCTAAACTCTGAAATCGAGCAGTTAATGTTGATCTAGATTGTAAGAGCTTCATAGGTTTAAAGCTACCCTATCTTTAGAATATTTTGAAATATAATAAACATATTGAAGATATTCCATGATCCTGAAGTTAATTTAGACCATATAATGCCAATGTAAAAGATTCAACAGAATATACCAACAACCATAACGATGGAAAAAGGAAAAGCTACAAGCAGTATATGAAAGAGATAATGCATGGAACGTGTATTCTTAACAGAAGAAAAATTGCTCATCTCAAGATAGTAAATAGGTACTTCAAAAAAGTATCATTTTGTTAAATAAGTGTTTGCTTCTTGTTTTTGTTGTTGTAATACTTATATAACTACATCAACTGCACATGAATCCATAACTCTAAAGTAATTATTTAATTTTTACTCCTTGGTTGTTATACTAATACATTTTTATATCTTTTTACATGCACCAAGATTATGGCACCTTATAAGAAATGGATGGAACTTAGTAGAGATCAACTTAGTGAAACTTACATAGATGGGGTGGAGAACTTTTTGGATTATGCTTTTATAAAATTGGGAGAACCGCAATTGATACGTTGTCCATGCATTAAATGTGGTAATGCAATTTCTAGAACACGTGCGGTAGTCAGGTTACATTTGATAGTACATGGAATAATATCAAATTATACTCTTTAGTATCACCATAGGGAGATGTCAAGTGAAGAACAATCAGATTCTGAATTTGTAAATGATAATGACATTGAAGAGGGTGATGGTGAAGATGAAATACATGAGATGTTCGGAAATTTGTTCCCCAATTTCGATAGAGATAATATGAATAATAGTGGTGGTGATTTTCTAGAGGAGGAACCAAATCTTGAAGTAAAATGATTTTATAGGCTATTGAAGGATTTTGATAAACCATTATACCAAAGTGCAAAAATTTCTAAACTCTCTACTTTGGTTAAATTGCTTCATATTAAAAGTATTGGTCATTGGATTAATGAGTCATATGCGATTTTATTAGAGTTTTTGAAATAAGATTTATTGCTTGATGGGACAAACATTCCAAATTCATTTTACGAGGCAAAAAAGGTAAATTCGGGATCTTAGGCTTTCTTATAAGAAGATTGATACATGTAAGAATGATTGCATGTTGTATAGGAAGGATGGCAATTGTCTTGAATCTTGTAAAGTTTGTGGTGCATCCAGATGGAAGGAGGATAAATATAGTGGGGAAACCAAATTTAAAAGTGGAAAAAAGATACCAAACAAGATTTTACGTTATTTTCCTCTAAATCCAAGGATTCAAAGATTATTTATGTGCTCAAAGACGTCTTCTCTAATGTCATCATGGCATAATGACAAAAGAGTTGATGATGGAATAATGAGGCACCCAGGTGATTCAATAGCATGGAAAATTTTTGATGAACTTCACCCATCTTTTGTTATTGATCCACGTAATGTACGACTTGGGCTTGCTAGTGATGGATTTCAACCATTTGGAATGTCCAGAACTCCATACAGCATATGACCTGTGGTACTTATTCCTTATAATTTACCACCTTGGCTTTGCATGAAGCAAGAGAATTTTATTTTTTCAATGCTTATACCTGGTCCTGAGAGTCTTGGGGATGCAATTGATGTTTATCTCCAACCTTTGATAGAGGAGTTGAAAGAATTATCGGAAATTGGAGTGGAGACCTTCGATGCATCAATTAAAAAGAATTGTACGTTACATGCATCTTTGTTATGGACCATCAATGACTTTCAAGCATATGAAAATTTGTCTGGATGGAGTACAAAAGGGAAATTGGCTTGCCCATGTTGCAACAAAGGGACTGTTTCTAAACGACTAAAAAATGGTAAAAAACAGTGTTATATGGGCAACAGACGCTATCTTCCTCGTAATCACAAATGGAGGAATGATAAAGAGTCATTTGATGGTAATAAGGAGTGGAGAGTACAGCCAGAAACGTTGTCTAGTTATGATATACTTGATCAAGTTGCAGATTTAGATGGATTACAACTAACACAGGATCCAAAGAAGAAGAGTGAAATATCACATGATAGTAGGGGTGATAATTGGAATAAGAAGAGTATATTCTTTGATCTTCCATATTGAAAAACTTTGTTGTTGAGACATAATCTAGATGTGATGCTCATTAAGAAAAATATATGTGATAATATTTTGAGTACGATCTTAAATGTCAATGGAAAAACCAAAGACACCTTGAATACTCGGTTGGATTTACAAGAAATGAACATATGAGAAGATTTGCATCCAATAAAAATTGGGGATAAATATGAGTTACCGCCAGCATGTTACAAATTATCTCCGGAATATAAGCAAAAGTTTTTCAATTTCTTAAAGAATCTAAAGGTCCCAGATGGATTTTAATAAAACATTTCTCAATGTGTCAACCTCAAAGATCACAAAATTTTAGGATTAAAAAGCCACAATTGTCATATTATTTACAACATTTACTCCCACTTGACATACGTGGTATGCTATGCAAATCTGTGTCTGAACCACTTATTGAGTTGTCTTTATTTATCAAAGTTCTTGGAGCAAAATGTTTGAGTGTAGATGAGTTGAAACAAATAGAAGCCCAAATTCCAATAACTTTGTGCAGGTTAGAAAGGATCTTCCCTCCTGCATTTTTTGATATCATGGTGCATTTGACAATTCATTTACCTAACGAAGCTAAGATTGTTGGATCAATTGAATATCTATGGTTGTATCCAATAGAGCGTTACCTACACTTTTTGAAGGCTTTTATTGGTAATATGGCTCAACCAGAAGGTTCAATCGTAGAGGGATATTTAGCAACTAAATGTATGACTTTATGTTCAAGGTATTTGAATACAATGAAGAAAAAATTTAATCATCTTGAACGGAATTATGATGGTGGTGTTTTTGAATCTGAGGGATGTTTGGAAATTTTTAGCTATCCTGGAAAACCTATAAAGGGTAGCACACTGGAAAATTTTGATTTAGATGAAAAGGAGCAGACACATTTTTATATTTTGAAGAACTATGATGAAATCCAACAATTTCTCGAGTAAGTAATGATTCAATATAATAATTTACTTATACTTTGTCCAATTTTTCCATTTAAAATGACAAGTAGTATCATTTTTACTTATTTGTAGAGAATTTCGCAAATTCATAATGATACTTCTCAACAAACTTCAGATGTAGAATGGAATAGGAAATTCATTAGTTGGTTACAAGAAAAGGTGAGTATCAATTAATTATTATTTTTTTCAAATCAAGTACATAATATTTGTTAAAATATGTATTTGATATTGTTAGGTTGCAGAATTACACAAATGCGATAATAGTAAGAAAATGGAAGATTTGCTCTCATTGTCACGTGGTCCTCTGCCCTCTGTGGCAAGATTCAAAGGTCAAATTATTAATGGATACAGGTTTCATGTGCAAGAGTATGATAAAGATTTGAGAACTCATAATTCTGAGGTGGTTGTAGTTGGTGAGACCGATGAACAACAAAAAACAATGGATTACTGTGGCGAGTTAACAGAGGTTCTTGAATTACAATTTATTGAGGGAAGAGTGATTTTATTTCGATGTACATGGTTTGATGTGTATGACCAAGAGAGGGGAGTTAAAATGGATGAATATGGCTTTGTAAGTGTTAACCGCCAGAAATTTTTGAAAACAAATTAGCCTTTTGCATTAGCCAACCAAGCATCACAAGTATTTTATGCCACCGATAAGTCCAATAAAGATTGGCATACTGTACGAAAGGTTCAACCTCATGATTCTTTTGATATTTTACAAAAGAGGATGATGACTTAGAGGAGTAGATAACTCTAGACAAATGAAAAGGAAAAGAACTCATGAAGGTTTGTGCCTTTATACTAAATGTCGTTCTCATTTTACATTTCTTCATATTGAAAACTTGCTAACCTATTCGATCCTTTGTTTGAAAGACTTTGCTCTTATTTTTCTCTTTTTTGTATTAGGTTGACACGAATCCCTCAAAATTTCAGAAGAATGAATGGGATCAGCTTCGAAGATTGCTAAGCATGGATTTATTCAACCAGGTGCCTTAACAAAGGGACGAGGACAAAGCTTAAGAGTTATGAGCTCTTTAAGAGTTAATGCTGAGCAAAGGACTTTGATTGCCAAAAATAATAGTTATAATACAGAAACTTCTAAGTTGAATAAGCTAACAGAGAAAAGTATCCTTGTGCATACTTGTTTTGATGCAATGGAAGACAATGTCCCTCTCTATAAAGAAGCTGGAGTGATGCAAGATGCTCAGAGAAGTGACGCAAGGGGTCGAGGGAAAAACTTAGGAGTTATAGGCTCTTTAAAAGTCAATGCTGAAAAGACTACTTCAATTGGCAAAAATAGAAGTTGTACTGCAACAACCTTTAATTTGAATAAGCCAGCAAAGAAAAGTATTCTTCTGCCTCTTAATTTTCATCTAATGGAAGACAATGACACTCTCTATCAGGAAGCTGAAGTGATTTCAGATGCTCAGAGAAGTGAAATTTGGATTTTATATTTTTTTGTGCAATATTTTTTATGAGTGGACTTGGTTTTTTTTATTTGGGCCAAATCAAACTTCATTTTTGAGACATTTGGGTTTGCTAGTTCGCGATCGTAATATATGCCCACTGTGGGTACACTCGTGGGAAGACATCGAAGAACATAAACTTGAGCACATGTGGAAAGCTGTTACGGTAAGGATTTACAATATTACTTTCTTAATTTATTTTTCGAGCATGATGCATGTCAACTAAATTGTGTATGATTTTTTGAGACTTAAATCTTGCTATTTTTTTCTTGGTAAGTGGTGTAACATTCATGGTGAAACTGATATTGAGTGGGGTTTTATTTTATTTTATTTTTTGCTTGAATTGGTTAGAAATGAAACTCAAATTCATTTAATAGAATATTTGGATAAATTCTCAGTTCTGATCTATCTATTTTTTTCTATGTGCCTTCAGAGGAGAAGAAAACTCCATATTGAAGTTTTAAGCAAGGCTCATTTTTATTATTCTAATCTTTTTACTAGAAAGTGAATTGAATTTGAACATGAATGTATTGGTAACACGGACTTTATACTCATATCCGTTTGTTGCTTCTGTTTTAATTTGTAAAGGTGTATATACCTAATTAGCTGCCAAGCAAATATAGTTATGTTCTTCTTGTTATACTGTCTATGCCACTTTATTCAAATCAACAACTTTCTTTCCGTTTATGCTCTCAAAATCACTAGCGCGTGAATATGCTATAGTTTGTAAACAATAACCTCTATTATATGCTGATAAATGATACTTGGTGGTTGTTATTGGTTTGAAATATTGATTTTTGATCCTAAAATTGCTAGGTTACACTATTTGGTGATCTGTAAATTGATGCCTCTGTTAGTTGGTTTCACTTATTCAAGAAACTTCTCTTGATACTTTTTTATATTTCAGGAAAAATTTTGATAGTGATAACATGAATGATCAAAGAGATCGTGTTTTAAAACATATGAGAACGCTTTGAAATAATTGGAGAGGATCATTCACAAGAACATGGAATCTAAGTCATTGCAAGAAGTTCTAAAATGCCATCGGGAGTAGACAAGAGTGATTGAGAATAGTTGGTCAAGGAGCATTTTTTATCTGAGAAGTTTAAGGTACTACTTCATAGCTATTAAGTTGAAATTTAAAATAAAATCAGTAAACTAGCTTGTAATAATTTCAGTGCTGTGTTGTTAATAGAGGAAGCAAGTGCAAGAAACTCAGTCAATAGGTCTAAGTTGAGTATGCCTCATTTTACGGGTAGCAAGCCAATTAGAGAGATTATATACGAACTGGTATGTAAATTATGAATCCTACGAGAAACCTCCTATTTGTATAAAGATTTATGTGACTTATTGTTTCAATTATGAAGGGAGGAAAAGATGGTAATCCACCAGACATGACAGCTATTATCTTTGAAACTCGTAAGAAGGAAAAAAAATGTATTGAACCTGAAACCATTGCAAAATATGTATGTCTATTGATAAATTTCATTTAACATCCTTCCTCTTATTTAATGCGTTTCAATATTTTGAATATTCTTTTATTTTATAGGTTGAAATTCAGGAATTGGTACAATCTGAACCGTCTCTTACTAATATTGACATAGTGAAAAGGTGCTTTGACTCAAAGCAAAAGTCACGCAGTTTGATTTGGGGGTGGAATAACCGCTAAGGAGTTTAAAGGTGGTACCACCTCAAAGGTTGCATTATTGGAAGAGCTAAAAGCAACTCGAAAAGAAAAGGAATCACTACAAGAGCGCATGGATATTCTGGAGAGTAAATATGAACGACTTGAAAGTCTAGTGGTTCGTCAGCCTTCATCACCTCCATCAGGTTAGTAAACTTTCTATCAGCATTAGTCTATTTGGATAATAGGTTTACTCGTCAAAGAATAAAAGAAAAGATCAAGTAAGAGATCAGTTGTTTTTGGAAGAAAGTTATGTTATCACTTCTAGGTGTCATAAAATCCTATGAGCTGAGCAGGATATATTTTTGCTTCTTCTTTGTTTAGGTGTGATATTGTGATACAACCTCTCTTTATGAAAGTGTATTTAAGTGTTGTGTTTTTCTATGATGTGCTTGTAATGTAGAAGTTGAAAATGTCTCGGAGCAAAATTCATTTTATGGGTTTGGCATTGTTTATATGTGTGGCTGCCTTATCTAAAAATTTAAGCAGGTATGAGGGTACTGTTATTAATTGAATTTATTTTAGGTCTTCAACACGCCTCTTTAGACCTTGATTCTTTTACTTGGGCCAAGCACATGAATTTTTTTGATTGACCAGTGGCTGTGAGGAGGAGAGTTGATAGACTTCAGAAGTTTATTATTTCCTAAAGCTTAGCTGGGTATTTTCTTGTAACTAATGTGTTTAAGGACTTTTTGCATTCACTGTTTTTTTTCATTTCTCTTGATCATGTTGGTATCCTTGAGCACATATTAAACCTAACGTGGAGTTCTTTCTTGGTATGAAATGTTTTCCAGGTATATTTGTTATATTAGTATCCAGGCCAGAATGCATATCTCAGATTTTCAATGTTGTTGTGATACAATCCTCTCTTTGTGAAAGTGTATTTAAGTGTTTTCTTTTTCTATGATGTGCTTGTAATGTAGAAGTTGCAAATGTCTCAGGAGAAAAAAAACATTTTATGGTTTCTCATTATTTATATGTGTGGCTTCCTTATCTAAAAAATTAAGCTGGTAGAAGGTACTATTAATCTTTGAATTTATTTTAGGTCTTCAACACGCCTCTTTAGACCTTGATTCTTTTCCTTGGGCCAAGAACATGAATTTTTTTGATTGACCAGTGGCTGTGAGGAGGAGAGTTGGAGAGAATTCAGAAGTTTATTATTTCCTATAGCTTAGCCGGGTATTTTCAGTAGTTTCAAGTCTTTGGGCGAACGGTGATTAGAGCTCACTGTACTTTTTTTTCCAACCAACTGGAAAGAGGAAACAACCTCCTACAGGAAAGCGGTAATAGTTCCAAAAAGGAGTTTACAAAACCATACTACAACTTAAATTCTAATGGAAATCTAGTACTTCCATTTCAACATGTTATTTCACGCATATTCATCATCATCAAAGCTAAGTTATCTGAAAACATAATAGAATTGGTAGAGAACTTTACTGTCTCTACCCTCAGCTCTTTGAAGCTAGTTTTTCCTTTACCTTTTGAATCTTAAACACCTTTTTTAACAATTTTTTGTTCTTCAACCAAGAAAGCCCCGAATGATTCTCTCCCTTACAACACTTCCAGACAGCATGCCTCCATAAGCGCGATTCACAGTCCTGCGATTTCTTTGCAATCTGGACCTCTTGTATGCAGCGGGTCTCAAGTGTGGAATCCCTTGGATTCTCTCCCAATAACTGGAAATTTAGGGTTGCTGGCTCTCTTCTTGGTGATCTAGTAAATTAACTTTCCACTAGGAGTTTTGGCAATCCTATGTTTATTGGATTTGGGGGCATAACTATGCCGCTTTCGATATATAAGTCTCTGAACCATCTTCTGAAGTCGGTACAGTTTTTCCGCGTATCAATAATGGAGATAATAATGGATCAAAAAAGCTCATAGATATGAGGTTTCATAGTCCATAGGGAATCGAACCCGGGTTTGTACCATGGCAGGGTACTATTCTACCACTAGCCACTAGTTCTTGTTTATTAGAGTTCAGTATACATGTCTGGGATTGGTAATTAATTAAAATGTGAGATACTCTGGCACTTGAGATTTTTTGAAGGGGCGTGTAGCTCTGTTTAAAATGTGAAATACTAAGACTATTGCTCATTTAACATTGCAGGTCATATGTATGTAGGATTACATGGTTTACTTGTTAGTTACTGAATATATGTATCATTATTTGCAGATGTGTCTTTCACCTAATTGTGAATTGGCACACGTGAGCTGTCTGTGTGGATCTGTGAATCTTTATGTTGCTTTTGTGCATTACTTCTACTGTTGTTCTCTATATATTGCATAGATTTATGAAAGTCTATTTATGATACAAATCCTCACCACTATTTTGCTGGGGACAGATCCTTATTGGGTACATGTTGCACTTGTAGCTTTTTCATGGGAAAGTCTGGCATGTTTTTGCAACAAATTGTAGCTTGATCTGCGTTATTTCAGTTTTGAAAAAAATTACTATTTTAGAATTTGTTTATTTTATAAGTTATCAATTCTTTTGCTGGCTTGGATGTATTTTTGTAGGCTAAATACAAGATTAATTTGCTCTAATTATTTAGCTAATTTGGTGACTAATTATTCATTTTTGTATTAAACTAAGGAATCGGCTAGCAGAAATTCTTATACTAGACTAACATGAATTTGTTCTGTTAACAGATCAAGAATTTGAAGTTTGAAGAACATACGTCATTGAGCAAGTTGAAGAGCAATATTTTTATTATTTTGTTAGTGGTGGTGAAAATATTTTATTTGTATATATGCTACAATTTCATTTTCTTAATTTTTAGGATGTGATAGATATATTATGTCGAACACTTATTTTTTCAAGATATTATGTCGAACATGTATGTTTTTCAGTAATTAATTTGATATTTCAGTTCTTCGTAATTAACAATGAATTTTTATATGAATGTCAATTATTTGGTATACTCGGTTTCTGTGAAAAGCATATGAAATAATACTACTTTGGCACCATAGAAAAATATAAATTATGTAGCTATTTTAATCAAAATTTGCGAAGAAAATTTGGTCTTTAAAAGTATTATAATCAACAAAAGGAATTTCAGTTGGTAAAAGTACTTATAATGTCCGGAAGTTGTTATTTTATTTGAAGTTTTTAATGACCAGAGAGGACCATCAATGAAGGGAAATTTGGTCGTTGTAAGTAAGTGTAACGACTGAATTAATTGTTGTCGTTAAAGGATATTTGACGACCGGATTTAACATCGGAGCTTTTAGTGACTAGCGACGACCCTTTTTTTACCCGGTCGTTATTGAGTTACAGCGACCAGATTTGAGATATTTAAGACCAGATTTCCCTTCGCTAAAGACCCTTTCTCTTGTAGTGGAAGTTAACATCCAGTCTCAGTTGGTGAGTCCTAATCTCCTGAGGACCCTCCCTTTTCAGTTATCTTTGTATTTTCAGTTTCAAGCTTGAGAGTTAGTTAGGGTCTTGTCCTATCAACTCATCAGAAATAGAGGCTTTTCAGACATAGATTGTATTAAACTTCACACTCATGTTGTATGTTATGATGTTATGCTATGTACAACCTTCCTCTATGTTATTATATTGATTTTCCATTTTAATTGATTAAGTTAAATGTATGTTCATGTCATAGGTCGACTTGGAGTCTCTCAAGGCTCCTTGTCCCGTTTCTCGATTCGAGCCTATGTTCAGATTGTGATAAGTGACCACATGTGGAATCAAGGACCTATTGTATCATATAATGGGTTGTTCTGCCTGTCCGTTGGGAAAGGTTTAGACATTATTCGAAATTGTTTTAGTGAAAACAACCAGTTTTGATGACCCATCACTTCCTTTAACAAGTCGTCATTTCAGACCATTTGTTGAAGAACAAAAACTAGAGTTTCATATCTAGGACCAATAACTCGTCCCAACGAGTCGTGGTCTTCACCAACGACTTGTTGTGTGACCTATTAGATCTGGATGGACAGTTTTTAAGACATTTATCTAGGGGCATTTTTGTAACCTCATTCTATTTTTATTTGTAAACTATGATGTTATTAGAATATTTTTAAAAGATTTAGGTGAGTAAACGGTTCTCCTCCCTCACTCTCTCCTTACACCTTTAGAACATCCTCGGTAGAATCCAGAGATCCGCCCTCAAGCAAGAACTAGGGCTTCTACTTCTTATTATAAATTCGAGCTTCTTCTTTGGGATTTCTCTTCTTCAGGTATGTGGGACTTCAACAAGGGTTTTCTTTCACCCTTGTGTCTCAAGATGTCAATAACCCTAGCCTTGAAATGTTAGAAACCATGACCTAGGATTTTTCCTTCTATTTGTTGAAATTCTATACTTTTCTATGATGTCTGTTACACCCCGTAAAATTTCCGACACATAGATGGCCTATTCGCATGTTGGTTAAGAGTATTTGAAAGCCATACATGCTAGAAAAAGGCCCGGAAAAAGACCGGACGAGAAACCTGTCGA
>JACEIK010000604.1:213284-247650 GCA_018107945.1 Datura stramonium
ATTTCTCAAAAGTCCAGAAGGGAGAAATACTCACTTTAGGGCTAGGAGTATGTTGACACTAATTTGGAGCAATTCTACTTACCTTAGCTCGGTAGCATGACGATTCGCCGGCCGAATTTCACGAAACTAAATCCGTAGGAATGCTCCTTGCTGCTTAATACCTCGGTATCTAGTGTTAATTTGAGTTTGGACCGTGTTTGATGGCGTAATCGGGTGTTTTTAATTGAAATCTTTCGTTCCTCTCTGTTTCTCTACTATTTCCTGATTGCTCTCTAGAAATTTTTTATGGTTATCCTTAAAAAACCGAAGTGAGGGGTTTCTATACTTGGGCCTGGACAGGGCCTCCGTGACACGACGCCAACGCAGAGGCCCTCCCTCCGTGGCACGCTGCCATCGCGGAGGGGCTCTGCCCTGACTCCTCCCGCGATGGTTCGACGTGTCACTTATCTGGTCTTTCCCCAGGCCTTTTCCTAGCATGTATGGCATTCAAAAACTCTTAACCAACATGTGAATAGTCCATCTACATGTCGAGAATATACGGGGTGTAACAATTTGTGTGTACCAAATGTTGATGATTTAAGAGATCAGATGTTGCACGAGGCTCATGGTTCTAGATACTCTATACATTTAGGTGCCACCAAGATGTATCGTGGCCTATAGGAAGTCTATTTATTTAATGGAAGGAAGAAGGACATAGTATAATTTGTGGCTAAGTGTCCGAATTATCAATAGGTGGAAGTGGAGCATCAAAGACAGGGAGGTGTGCTTCAAGAAATCAGTTTTCCTACTTGGAAGTGGGAGGAGATCAATATGGACTTCATCATAGGGTTTACTCGTACTCGTAGACAGTATGACTCCATTTGGATGGTTGTGGACAGGTTGACTAAAGCATCTCATTTCCTACCGGTCAAAACTACCGATTCAACGGAAGACTATTCTAAGTTGTACATTTGGAAGCTAGTTCGGTTTCATGGAGTGCCTTTGTCCATCATATCAGATAGAGGTACTCAGTGACATCCCAGTTTTGGAGATCGTTTCAAAAAGGGACTTGGTACTCAGGTCAAGCTCAGTACAAAATTTCACCTGCAAATGGATGGTCAGGCGGAGCGGACTATTCAGGATCTTGAGGACATGTTGAGAGAATGTGTGATTGACTTCAAGGGTATTTGGGATGACCATTTTCTTCTCTTTGAGTTTGCATATAATAATAGCTACCATTTCAGCATTCAGATGGCTCCGTTTGAGGCTCTCTATGGGCGGAGATATAGATCGCCTATTGGTTGGTTTGAAGTCGGTAAAGCTGCGATGATAGGACCATATTCAATCCATGAGGCCATGGATAAGGTTCCGCTTATAAGGGACAATTTGAAAACAGCTCAGAGTCGCCAAAAGTCCTATACAGATGTGAGGAGGAGGGATCTTGACTTTGAAGTTGATGATTGGCTGTTTTTGAAGGTATCCCCCATTACAAGAGTGGTGAGATTCGGGAAGAATGGGAAACTCAGTCTCTGTTATGTTGGCCCATACGAATTGTGAGACGGTTTGGCAAGGTAGCATATGAGTTTGAGTTTCCCTCAGAATTTTCTTCACTCCGTCCAGGTTTCCATGTATCTCTCTTGAAAAAGTGTTTGGGTGATCCAGCTCTGGTTATTCCGGTGGAGAGTGTAGGTGTGAAGGACATCCTTAGTTATGAGGAGGTTTCGATGGAAATACTGGATCATTAGGTTCGTAACCTAAGAAACAAAAAAGTATCCTTAGTCAAGGTTTTATGTAGGAATCAACATGTTGAGGGAGCTACATGGGAAGTCGAAGCAGATATGATGGCTAAATACCCACATCTCCCTTTCTTATCAAACCTCATCACTCCCTTCACAGAGACACCTNTGTTGAGGGAGCTACATGGGAAGTCGAAGCAGATATGATGGCTAAATACCCACATCTATTCCCTTCCGGCTCAATTCCAGCTGAGCTATCAGTTTCCTCGTTAGTACTCTGTTCAGTTTCATGTTCATCTCTTGTATCCTAGTTCTTTCATGTAAATGGATGTATGTGTGATTCTGGAATTCAGTTCAGTCATGTAGTTAAATTTGGAGTCAGTCACTCCGTCAGTTTTCAACATGTATGTTCAGTGTTTGAGTATGATGATTGCATTTCACTATTTTTCAGTATGTTTTCCCATATTCGAGGATGAATGTTTCCAAGGGGGAGATATTATAATACCCCGAAAGTGCCTAAGACTGACTTGGGAGTTGAAATGAAAACTGGTAGAAAAATTTGAAAATCTACTCAGGATGACTCGTTGAACGGATCGCTGGCGGGACTAACGACCCATGGAAGGTTCCCGTGGTGAGAAGTTGTAGAATCGGCTGGGAAGTAATGGGCAATGGGCCATTGTCAACATTTGCTGAGGGGAACTCCAGGATAGGGAAGTGGTTACGATGACTGGCAGCAACGGGTCATTAGAGCTAGTAACAACTCGTCCTATCTGGTCGTGGTGGGGGACCTAAAACCTAAATCTAGGATGAGATGACGGGGGGTTGTAGCGGACCGTGGGAGCTTGTAACGGTCCATTGTGAGGATCGTTGTTACCGGCATTGTAGTTTTCCAGAAATTTTATTAAGGGTATTTTTGTCATTCCTAAGCCCTAGGGTCCTAAACTACGTCATCTTAAGCTCAAAATAGTGTGTTTTAAGAAGGGTTAATTCATTCTAAGATTATCCTAATTCATGAATGCAATCTTAGGTGTTGGAGAGGTGATCAAGTCTAGTTTTCTTCAAAGTTCTTCCTTAATTCTCTTTGGGCAATCAAGGAAGTGGAAAAAAAATCAGACCTCTCAGGTATGTAGGGTTATGAATGGGTGTAATTGTCCACACCCATGCCCAATCCCTCTCTATTTCATGAAATCCTTATTGATGAATTTTTGGGGTTTATACCCAATGTGTGAATTTCTTAATTTCTATCATGGGTATGATCTAAGTATGTTTTGAATGTTGAATTATGATCAATGGGAAGATTTTAAAGTGTTTTAGATTATAAGTTATGTTTTCAAGTTTTCTAAATTATGATGCCCATCCATAAAAGTTCATGAAAGTTGAGATCCATGAGATATGTGTTCAAGTATGATGAGATGTTTATGAAGAAAGTAGGATTTCGAAATACCCATGTGTATGCTCATGTTTTCAAAGTGAATCGAGTTGATTTCAACCATGTCAAGTACTGGGCAAGACCATATGATCAAGTATGTTTTACAATTTCATGTATTTAGCTTACCACATGATTTGAAGTCTAGACTCCCACTATTTTCAGCTTGTTGTATGGTTTGAGCCAAGGCATGCTTTCAGATTATGCATGTATGTTATTATTCAACTTTGTCACTAGACAATGGTCAGCTTTGTTGAAAAATGATAGAGAGCATATGCATGTTTTTGGGAGTAGTGTCCAGCACCAAGTAGGCTAAGGGTCAATCAACCCTATGCCTCATAACTACGCGCCAATGTAGGTTTACTTATATAATTTGGGAACTCTCTTGGAGCTTCCCCTGCCCCTAAGGGGCCTTGAGCTTTATATCGATATCACGGTAGCATCCTTAGCCCTGGAAAAGCTTTGGACGACTTTACCCACTTAAGTGTGATAGTCGAGACCACGTAAGCTCTATCATGGCAATGTTGGTTATATGACAAGTCTCCCATTGTTCCTCATGATTTTAGTTATGCATGTACATCAGTCATGATATCATGTTTTAGCAGGTTTAATCCAATGTTTAGTTTTACTTATGATTATCAGTTTTTCAGCTTTGGGTCATTTGATTCAGTTATGATGTTCAGTTATGTTCAGATCATGATTTCAGACAATAGTATGCAAGCCCTACTCTCAGAATCTTATCTTGATTATATTTTATTACATGCATGATTTATGCTTTTTCTTACTTAGCCGGTTTTACTTTCCTTGCATACTCGGTACATTCCACGTACAGACCGCATATTCTATATTGTATTGTTTCATGATACAGGCTCCGATATCCAGACCCAGTCTCGCCGATAGCCAGACTCCTAACATTAGTACTTCCCGATTAGAGTTGGTGAGTCCTCATCTTTCAAGGGCCTTTCTATTTAGACATATTCAGTATTTTTAGTTTTCAGACTATAGTGAGTTAGTTAGGGTCTTGTCCCATCAACTCGTCAGTATTAGAGGCTTTTCAGATATAGTTTGTATTCATCTTTAGACTTATGTCATGTATTCAGATGTTATGCTATGTTTAGACTTCCATTATGTTATTCATGTTGATCTTCGATTGTATTTGAATGAGTTAGATGTTATTTTCATGCCATGGGTCGTCTTGGAGTCTCTCATGGTTTTTGTCCCATGTATCAATCCGAGCCTATATTCGGGTCATGACAATGCATACCCGTGGAACGCAGGCTAGGTGCAACTCAACCAGTAGACCTGACAAAATTTGAGCGTGCTTGCATCTCACCTATGAAACACAGGTATGCATCTACGGAATGCAGGTCTCTAGAAAGTCTAAGGAAAAATACCTAGCTAAAATCATGAAAAATGGAAGCAACCCACGTGAGACCTGAAAAACCCAGGTCTGCCGCAGATGCATGACAGTGAATTGAGAAGGAAAAAAATCCACCTGCGCTTGAGCCACATTTTTCAGGTGTATGATAACTCTCAAATTACAACCCTGAAGAAGTATAACACAGATATTGTCAATAAAATTCCCAACAAAGGTTGTGGTCGATCCCATAGAGAATATGGTAAAGATATAGACTAATGCTAGCATACATTTTTAGTTTAATTATTTCCTAAAATTTGGGGGGGGGGGAGGTTAATTAAGTAATAGTATTGTGAATTGGAGTTGTGATCTATAGCTATGCAATTAACTAGGGAAGTGTTCCCCATGACTTCCTTACTAGTTCAGATTATTACACTCGTAATCTATCCCAATACTTAGCCTGTAAAACTGATAAATTATATTCATCTAAATGACTGATTCATCCCTATTAGATAACTCTATTCAATCATCTGGTTAGGTCTCTTGAGCGATTTCACTTTAACCTTTATCAATAGCTCCAAACTAACCCTCCTACAACAGCAACTCAAGCTATTCAATGAAACTCAATTTCAATTCTTTATTATTCTCTTCTTTTCCTAATCTCTACTTCTCTAGGTTCAAGAAAAAAGAGAATTTGGTTTATTCCTAAAGTGGTGCACCGTTATGAAACATTAAACTTGAAGAAAAGAACAATACAAGCATTCGTATTGGTTTAGAATCACTTTGTGTTAACCCTACTTTGTTATTCCATCATGTTTCCCAAAATCCTATTGTGGAGGGTTTAACTATTCATGATTTCAAGAATAAAATCATATTTCATAGAAGAAAACATAATTGAATACTTACAATACTAATGGAAGAAAACCCAAGAATCAATTGCACAATCAACTTGTCAAAAACCAAAAAAAAGAACTCTATCAGGGTATTTGAGTATTTGCTCTCCAAGAAGTCAGGTAACCCAAAAACTATGATTACAATTGAAAAGTGTCAAATTCTGATAAGGAAAATAACCTAAAAGTATTTATACAATTAAGAAATCCTTTCCTAATTTAATAGGAATTCTGTTGTCGAGTCGTCCTACAAGTCGTAGAATGATACTACGAGTCGTAGGAAGCTTCATAATACAAGTCTACAGCTTCTGTCTTCCCAGGTACTAGAGGTTGGTACGACTTGTACAATAATACTACTAGTTGTACGAGCTTGTCATATTTTGAAGTTCTGAAACTTGGCATCTCTATTGTTCCTCGTACGGGTCCTTGTCACGGTTCGTACCATGCTGGTACGACTCATACAATCTTGTCATGCATCGAATCTTCTAAGTACCCAACTCTCTAAATCATACCACGAGTCTGTAAGTACGACTCGTATGTTGTTGTTATGACTGGTGGCCACTGATTGTACAATGGACTCTGCGAATTCACATTTTTTGGATCTCAATCTACAGGCATTCAGTATGGCTCGTACTGTCAGTCATATGTTGGCTCTGCACTTTTGCATTTTCTCTAAATTTTAGTTATGGTTTCTAGGTACGGCCTGTATCAGGATGGTACGGCTTGTACTGAGACCTGCAACAAGTCATTTTCTTCTCTATTTCAGCTCCTTTTCCACAATCCAACTCCCGAACTTGATTTTACAGAAAACTAGGTAAAAGTACCTCATATTTGTATAAACATAGCTAAGTACAAGCATTTTTCCTCTGTTTTAAGCATCAAAGTGTCATAAATTCATGGCACATCAACACCCTCAACTTAGAAATTTTTCTTGTACTCAGGCAAACAAAAACACTACTATGAACATGATGCTTAACTAGAAAGTAAAACAAAAACCTATAGCCAACAACACCAAAATTGGCAGACATGGCCATTAACATGTATTGACCCCCTTTTCTTTTTGACATTCAAAACAAGGACTGCTATGTACATATGCAACTACAACTCATGACACAAAGGGATCCAGAAATGGCATCAAACTGTTAACAAACAACTGAGCTATCACTAATGCTATTTACATAGACAACTGGCAAAATGCAATACAACCTATGTACCCTTACAACAAACGAAGTCCCAAACACTCACAATGATATGTATATATGTAACCGGGACTATCAAGTAAAGCTCTCACTCTCACAAAAAAGTTTCAAATACTGCACAAGCGATACCATAGGTTTTCCCTTATTTTCTCTACTCTGGCTTTTCAGACAGTTAGTTAGGATCACTACAGGACTTCTATTGGCTTGTAATGTAGGCTTGGGGACTAGTGTGGTACATATGGACAATAGTGACTAGCCCTCCTTGGTGTTACACAACTCTTGACTTCACTTTTAACTTTTTCCCCTTTCTTTTTTTTTCTCCCTTTCTCCAGTTTTTTTCAGCTTTCAACTGGTGGATGTGGTGTATTTTTCATTTATTTCATTTTATTTTATTTTTTTGTTTTTACTTTCAAATTTTTCTCTTTTCTTTTTTCTTTTTGTTCGCACCACACCCCACCTTTGACTGACTAGCTTATTCTTTTCTTCCCCATCTCATCTATGCATCCTTACAATAGCCACCCTCAACTTAGGCATTTTTCCTGAGTTGAGGTTCACAATGTCTAAGGAGGGACCAGGGCCAAAACAGGTTTATTATAAACAAAACAGGGAAGGTGAATGGGCTAGTCAACAAAAAAGGTAAACTTTAGGGTCAAACATGGGATCAAGGGATTCATTTCATTTGGTAGGGAATTTCAGCTAAAAGTGGGATAAATCAAAACGACCTCTGATCCCTTTCTAACCAACTATCCTACAACCTAGAAAAGACCAACCAGACAAGTTCTAGACCACCTACACTGTATTGAACTAAGCAAGAATCCTCACTCACACATGGTACAGGTTTGCATCACACTACCTATCTGGTTCATGCACAACTATGCTACAGTTAATCATGCTAATATATCAAATGCCATAGAAAGATCCATATTGGTCCTGCTTTGCAGTAAACAAACATAGCTAATCATACAAAAATTTTAAAAAGGATTATTTTTTCAAAAATTCCAAAACATCAAATGCATGTGCATTTTTATTAGCTGTTAACCACTCCTAAGCTACTTTAAGTTAAACAAACAAAATATACTAAACATGCCGGTTCTACGAGATAGCATGTATGAGGGAAAAGAAACATGGTAGCAAAAATCCTTGGATGAAAAAACAAACAGATACACGCCGCTTAAATTATGTTTTGTCCCTAAAGCAGAGAAATGAAAACTAGGAGAGGGACATACCTGTGGAACTCTAAGAGCTCCTGCCGGCTACTAAGACTTCACCAACCATATATGGGTTTCCTCCCATGCAATGCCTGATTGAACATCGCGACACGATGCAAGTCTCTTGGCTATTCAGGCTTCGTCAAGATACACCGACTCAATTCCTTTCACCTCATCAGTGTTTCCCAGATATAGATTCACCCTCTAACCATTCACTTTAAGCCTTTATTCATATTTGTTCTCCAGTTCAATGGCACCATATGAGAATACTTCCACCACCCTATACAGTCCTATCCATTTGGACTTCAACTTTCCTAGATGCAAACGGAGTCTAGAGTTAAACAACAGTACAAGGTAACCAACATTAAACTCCCTCTTCACAATCTTCCAATCATGGTAGATCTTCATTCACTCCCTGTATATAGCTACACTCTCATAAGCTCGGTGTCGAAACTCATCTAACTCATTCAATTAATCAAGCCTCAACTTGGAAGTTTCATTCTAGTCCAGGTTCAACTTCTTGAGTACCCACAATGCCTTATGCTCCAGCTATGCCAGTAAATGGAATAATTTGCCATAAACCATCTGATATGGTGAGGTGCCGATAGAGGTTTTATAGGTTGTCCAATTGGCGCAGAGTGCATCATCTAGCTTCCTAGACCAGCCCATCTGATTGGTGATTACTGTTTTGGCTAAGATCGTCTTCGTCTCCCTATTGGAGACCTGTACTTGTCCACATGACTGAGGATGGTAAGCTGTTTCCACCTTATGCTTCATACGGTATTTTTCAAGAAAATATATGAAGAGGCGATTACAAAGTGAGACCCACCATCGCTGATGATGGCTCTAAGAGTATCGAACCTAGAAAATATGTGCTTCCGCAAAAATGCTGTGACACTCTTCCCTTCATTGTTAGGGAGTGCAATGTCTTTCATCCACTTTGATACATAATCCACAGCCACAAAAATATACGTCATCCTACGCTAGCTCACAAATGGGCCCATGAAGTCAGTACCCCATACATCAAATAACTCCACCTCCAAGATTGGGGTTAATGGTAGCTCATGTTTATGAGTGATTCCCCCTTGTCTTTGTCATTGATCATAGGCCTTGACAAAATCATAAACATCTTGATGTATTCTGTGCTAGTAGTACCAAAACTACAAAATCTTATGTAAAGTTTGAGTATCGTTGTGGTGACCCCCAACTAGGGATGAGTGGCAAGTGTCCAGTATACTTAGCATCTCAATCTCTAGAACACACCTGTGAATTAACCCATCTGCACAAATACAAAACAAATATCCTCAATTACTTGACCAAGTCTCATGAGTTTTTCAAACTAACCGTTATCACTAAGTTCCAGATATAACTATCCTGTGACCACAACTCAAGTTAATACAATGACCATCAAGATCAAGGCTCCGTTGTGATTCTCTTTTCCTAATCTCTACCTCTTCGACCAAAGAAGGTAAAGAATTCAGGCACTTCCTAATGTTGTACACCATTAAGAACATTAATGATGAAGAGAATACAATATAATTATTTAGTATTGGTTTTAGAATCAATTTGTGCAACCTAACTAGTTAATCTACCATGGTTCCCACAACCCTAGCTATGGAGGTTTTAGCCTCTCTTAGTTGCAAGGTTTTGATTTGCGTTCATGATTGAAAACAAATAACAATACTTACAAAGATGATTGAGAAAAAAAATTCCTTCAATTAAACGACGAAATCTTGAATAACAAGTAGCAAGAACAAGATGAATTCAAGAAATGGTTGATCACAAGGTTGAACCAACTCAATTCTATCTCTCAATGATATCAAATTCACTTACTACAATATTTTCCTCCTAGAATAAGTCTATTTGTCCTATCCCTATAAAAAAATAAACATAAAAAGTATTTATAGAGACACAGGAATCCTTTTCCTAAACTAATAGGACTTCTTTCCGTATCTGGTGCCGACCTCGTCACGAGTCCACCTAGGGCTCATAGGGACTTCTCATGGACTGTGACATCAACTCGTGGCTTGGAATGTTGGTTGAATTTTGGTTAAGTTTTGGTCCAAGGTACGATTCATACCAACTTGCTACGACTCGTACATTGACACCCGTGGCTTGATCCAGAACTTTTGAACCTTTTTCTGAACTTCACTACGACCGGCATGGTACGACTCATACCTTCATCTCACGGGTCGTAGGTGCTCTCATATTGAGAATCAGCTTTCAGTGCAATTCTTTTGGATTTCGTCACGACTGGCCTACCACGACTTGTACCACCATGGTACGATCCATGACAAGTCTCATAAATTCAGTCTTCCAGGTTATCTTTCAGCTTCTCATCAAAGCCTTCAGTACGACTCGTAGGTCCATCCTACGGATCATACTGTGATCTGCCATTTTTGCACCTTTTTGCACACTTTTAGCTTCCTTTTGCAGTTTATTGTTCCAACACCCATTTATCCTTAAATCAAAGGAAAAGTGCCTCATATCCACATAAATACACCCAATTCAATGCTATTTTCTTAGTTTTGAGCTTCAATAGTGTTGTAAATTCACAACACATCAACACCCTCAACTGAAGACTTTGCATGTCCTCAGGCAAAGAAAAAGAAAAACTAAAAACAACACTCAACTAGAAAATAAACTCAAGATACTACAGCCAAAACTCAATCAAATTTGTGCACTCCAAACTCTATTGACCCTTACTCTTGAAACATCATCATCTAATGTATCGCAAGCAACCCAAAAACATCATATTCAGGGATCAAGACATGTTATCTAGTTATCAACAAGCAATCAAGTCATCACCTATGTGTTTTTCACACAGATCAATGGTAAAAGCAAACATAATCCATGTACCCTCACAAAAAATGATGTCCCCTCTCTAGTATGAAGTATCAACTGAAACATTGGACTAGACAAATGAAGCACTCGCTCTCTCAAAGAACTGTAAGTATTACGCATCAGATACCATAGGCTTGCCCTTATTTTCTTTGCTTCGGTTTGTTAGATGGTCAAATTAAGATCACTATAGGACTTTATATGGCTTGTAATGTAGGCTTAGGGCTGGACATGATAAAAATGAAAGATTTTATTAGTGACTATCCCTTCCTTGGCACAACATTCATTGGCTACACCATTCTCCTTTTTCACCCTTCATTCTTTTTGTCTCCTTTTCTTCCCTTTTTCCCATTTTATGAACATTTGCATGGGTGAGGTGATTTTTTTCATTTTTCAACACTTTCAAGCTATTTTAAATTTCTCTTATTTTTTCAATATTCTAAAATTTTCAGCCTTTTACTTTTTCACCTCACCGCACCTTATTTTTCACCATTTTTCTTCTTTTTCCTTTTCTTTTGTTTCCTCCTGCTCCCACCATTTATGCACCCCTACTTTAGCCACCCTAAACTTAAGCATTTTGCTTATGTTGAGGTTCACACTTATTAAGGAAGGACCAGGGTCAAACAGGTTCATTATAAATAAATGGGTACGGTTAGCAGGCAAATCAAAGATGTGGTCAATTAAGGCTCAAACTTGGGATAAAGGGATTCATGAAACTTTGGTAGGGAAGTATAGGAAAAACGTGGGCTAACACAACAATGGCCTATGATCATCTCCTAACCGGCCATCCTCAACCGATGCAGAGACCAACCAGGCAAGTTTTAGATCTTCAACAACATACCGCAACAAATACTAAGACCTCACTAACACATGGTACATGAAATATTTTCACTTTACCTGTCTGGTTCATACATGGCTTAACAAGAATAGCACTATTAATAACTAAATGACACAAAACGATCCACAAAAATCATGCATTATTGTCACAAATACATAGAATTTTTTTTAAACAGGGTCAATTTTTCAAAAACAACAAAAGTAGTGCATATTCAATGGTTGAGTATTCCTGAGTTGCTTTCTAATCAAACAAAAAGCACAACTAAAAACAAAAAAAAATCCTAACACATGTCGGTTATTTTTGATGGGTCACACCAATAGGATGAACCAAATGAGTTCTGCATCATGAACTTTGTATTGCGCACATTGTTCTACTAGATCACATGTCTGAGGGAAAAGAAACATGGCAAGAAAAACCCTCAAGCGAACCACAAATATCCCAAAAATACAGTTACACCCTCCTTTTTAAAAGAATGAGCTTCATCTCCGAAGCAAAAAATATAAGCTTGAAAGGAAAAGGGACATACCTGTGGCTACTCAGACTTCGCCTCTGTCGTCTTGCGAAGGTGGTACCTCCACGGTAATCGTGGCGCTAGCGGTGGTCAGCGCACTCAATGGTGAATTTATGGGGGTAGTGCTACCCCCTCAATGACTGTAGCCGTTTGAACAGCCTCTGTGGAAACAAGGGATGAATGTGGCTCACCCGAAGGGTCATGGCAACTAGCAAGCTTGGGATGAGCACTGGTGGAGCTTCCCGCTCCTCTAACTCTCTCCTGCATCTTGGTCATATGCTCCTCATTAGCTAGCATGCTCTCCTCTCTAGCCCGCTTGCGCTCTCTTTTCTCCTTCTTTCTCTTCTTTTTCACACTCTCCTTACCAGCATCATCAACAACTCTCTTTTTGCTTTTATCACCGGCTGAAGTTGGCCCCCAGTATGCTGCCAAGTCAATATCCTCATCAAGTTTTGCATCCAAGTCCGAAAGTGTGGGGGCTGCTATAACAATTGGTTTCCGTAAAGACAACTCAACCACTGGGCTCCGAAGAGCCCCCAACTCCACACGGAGACTGCCGGTGTCTGACTGCTCCGCCATCCTCAAGTTAAATCTGCTCTCAAAACTATCCAGGCGGGCATGAAGGGCCTGAGCTGCTGCATCTATCTCGCATTTGACCCATAGCTTTACATTCTCCATCATAGCCTGAATTTTGTGCTTGGCCATGGTCAATCTCTTTTCCAGCTTCTGTAGGAAATCTTGTTGTACCAAGATGTACCTGCTGGAGTCTGTGTCTGTACAATGGGCAGTGGTATAGTTGTGGTGCTGGGAGATGACTCTGAATGACCAGCATCTATAGCCGGTGTCTCGCTCTGCTCTTAAGTTCTAGGGACATTCACCTCTACGTCCCCTGCTAGATGAGCTGCTGGGATGGCTGTGGGCATTCTAGATCTTCTTATTGGGTTCATCTCATCCCAGATAAGTCCTATATCAACAATTCTTTAGCCTCTGATCAATCTCTCATCACACCGTTGTACTCTCGCCTCCCTGCACAAACTGTATACAAGGCTTGGGAATGGAATAGTAGTACTTACTTCCACTTCCCAGTCTCGTATCTCGGTGGCTATGATCCTCGGGATGTTAATAGGGTAGCAGGAAATGAGGCATGCCACCAACGTCGCTCTATCATCACTCAGCGTGTTATCATTGACTTTGGGCGCTAGTTGATACCTCACCAAGGTACAGCAGGCCTTTGCGATGAAATTCAATGAATTCTTTGCCACCTGCTTGCCACCTGCCACCCACTCAGCCTCATCCTTGTTCTCATCTATCACTACTGCCAGCCATTGCAGCTGCCTCTGTCGCTCACCCCTGCTAAGACTTCTAATCTGCTTTATTGCCTCCACCCTGTAATCATACTCGGGTATTAACCTTGTTAGTCTGAACTGAGGTCCATATAACATCCATGCAATAGTCTGGTCGGAAACATCAACTACTCGCCCTCAGACTAGAACACTCTCCAAGCACGACTGCTCCTTTATCTTCTGGCCCTCCCTTGCTTTCTCCTCCATCGTGGCTAGGTAGTTGGCGTATAACTCCCTGATGATCTCCTCTATGTATTGTGAAGGGGTCTTGGCCATCCAATCTAACCCATAGAAGCTAAAAATTCGCTTCATCTCCTCAACTTCACTCAATTAATTAGTGAGGATCTGCAACTCTTCTTGGATGCTTCTCTTTGGTTTGTTCTTGGCGGTGAGAGGTAAGCCTTGTTCATATATCTCTTTAGCACCCGACACTCTCCACCGCATTGTTCTGTTTTCTCTGGTAGGGGTCTCCTCCTCCAATGCTTCCTCACTGCTTTCTGCATCATCATGGTCCCTTCTGACCCTTCCTCAGTGTTGGAGTCAGTTCCCGGCCTTTGTTGTTCCTCTCTAGCTCCCTCTTCAGACTGGGGAGCTTGAGCGGATGTGGTTGTGGTTGCTTTGGTTTGGGCCCTTGCTCTTGCCCTAGTGGTTCTTGTTCCATCTATATCTGAGGTGTACACTTGATAATCCTCAAGTGAACCACTAGGTGAATCCCTAGCCTGATCGGACTCTGAGTCCGTTGTTTCATCTATCAATTGCCTGTGGGCTAGTGTTTTGTCAGCCCTGCGTTTGTGTGTCATTGTACCTAGTGAGAAATAGGTTAGCATTCCATTATTGAGAAAGAAAAATTAGATACAACAAATTCAGTATATCATCATGGGTCTTCAGTACGAGTCGTACCTCGAAGATACGACTCGTGAGAAGCCCTGACGGTGCCCCACGACTCGTAGGTGCGGCTCGTACCCTGGAGGTACGATCCGTACCTTGAGTCTTTTGATGAATTTAGATTTTGCACAAATTCTTATTTTCAGTATGACTCGTGGTACAACCCATAGGTCGATTCTACGAGTCGTAGGATGGGCTTCCGAAATTGATTTTTCAAGATAAGTAGTACGAGCACTCAGTATGATTCATAGTGTCAACCTACAACCCGTACTGTGCTACATACCCTATTTTAGCCCATTTTTACAACTCTTTTGCTCAGTGTGTAAGTGTGTGTTTTGCACATTTTTAGGTGCTCAGATTTTCCCCCAGGTCTAGCATTAGGTACCCTTCCTTTTTAGACCACTTAATCCTCCCCTACCCGTAACTCCTCTTAGGTTTTCTAGGGAAAAAATTAATTGATTTCCAGTGGGTTTTCAGTCAAGTTAGTGTATTTCACACCTACCCATTGCTTTTAAAGCACACCCAATGGTTCTTATGGGTTTTTGACGCCCTCAAGTTCACTTTCAAGAATTAAGAAGTTAGAATGTAAATTACTTAATTGATTCATGATTCATAGACTGGAAATCAACTGCGAGTGCTTCGCACACTCAGTTAAAGCAAGAATTTCTAGCCTATTCTCTTGATTTGGGAGTCTACGGGTGTTGGGACGAAGGTTCTCAAGTCGTGGGTTTTGTGGTTTTGAAGTTTTTAGTGTGGGAAATTGGCTGGGTTTGACGTTTAAGTAGGTAAAGGCGAATTCAAAAATATGGGTCGAATCAGGTCAATTTAACCCGTCACGACTAGTACTACGGGTCGTAGGAGTGACCTACGACTCGTTACTGACCCGTGATGACTTTAGTTTCAGAGAACTTACCGGGTGACCTAAGAGAGCATCCTATGACTCGTACGATCGAGGTACGAATTGTAGGATGAGTCGTAGGTCATACTTTTCTTAGAATTTTCTCTGTTTTTCACCACCATTGCTACCACGACTCATAGGACCTTACCACGAGTCGTACTGAGATCCTGAAGCAGCAGACTTTTCAGCCACTTGTTTTATTTCCCTACACACTGAGCACACATTAGATCAATAACTTGGGTTGCCTCCCAAGAAACGCTTGATTTAACATCGCGGCATGACGCAGGTGATCTGGTTACTCAAATTTCACCAAACCACCACTTGCGTTGCCTCCCAGAAGTGCCTGATTTAACATCGCAGCACGACGCAAGTCTCTTGACTACTCAGAATTCTCCAAGTGACTCATACTCATCTTCAAGTATTGAGATCACACTAAATTCTTTTGGTTGCTTCATAATCCAACAGATGTTGAAAGTGACCTCTTCTTTGTTTAGCCTGAATTTTAACAAGCCAGCTTCCACGTCCATTAGATCTCTCCCAGTAGCGAGGAATGGTCGCCCTAGGATAATGGGGACCTCATAATCGACCTCACAATCCAAGATCACGAAGTCTGCTGGGAATATAAACTTATCAACCTTGACGAGCACATCGACCAGGATGCCCACTATTTTTTTTACTGTTTTGTCGACCATCAGTAGTCGCATGTTGGTCAATGTGGGGGCTCCAATCCTAGCTTCTTGAAGACCACCAAGGATGTTAGATTAATTCTAGCTCCTAGATCAAAGAGTGCCCTCGCGAACTCGACATTACCAATGGTGCAAGGGATCATGAAAGCACCTGGGTCTTCCTTTTTCTGAGCTAAGACCCCTGTTGCTATGGCACTACAGTGATGGACATTGTCAACCGGCTCATAGCTTACAGATCTTTTCTTTGTAACTAGGTCCTTCATGAATTTTGCATATCCCGACATCAGCTCTAGTGCTTCGACCAACGGTATATTTATAGAAGGTTTTTTAAGAATTGAAAGAAATTTTTGTAACTTACCGTTGTCCGCCTTTTTCTTCATCCTCTGTGGGAATGGTGGCGGTGGTCTTGGGATAGCCTTTTGCGCTAGAGTTTCCCACTGATCAATGTCGCATTCATTAGGGGCCTCTTGCAACTCATCTTTTTGTATCTCATCACTAATCTCTTCTTCCTCAATCACGCTCACTTTCCTCCTTTCAACTTTAGCAGGAAATGACGGGTCAACTCTGGTTTTACCACTCCTAGTCATCATTGCCATGTAATGAGCAACATTCTTAAGATTCTGGACAGTGTTGCTAGGAAGTGTACCCTTTTGCCTAGGGTTCAGTGATACTGATAGTTGCCCAAGTTGGTTCTCTATCTGCTTGATGGTGGTGGCATGAGATTCCACTTTTTGACCCATGCTAGATAAGTCACTTCGCATTTGTTTTAACTGATCATCCGTGGACCTCACCTTTTTCAGCATTTCAGCCATCATACTCTCCAACTTTGATTATCCAGCCTCCCTGTCTCGTTTGTTAGGAGGCACATAGACCCCAGCCCAGTTGTTGTAGTATCCGTCATTCCTTCTCCATTCTCCTTCTCGATCACGACCACGACTCCTATATCTGAACCCGTTTCTGTTGTAGTTGTCCCTGTATTGGTTCCGACCTTGATTTCTAGAACCTTGGCGTCCATTGTCCTGTCTAGACGCTTGGGCGTTGGCTCGAAAACCCGCCACTTGGCTATCTAGGAAGTTTGCCTTTTTCTCAGAATCAGAGTGTTCTGCTCCCTGCTCCCTTCCTTGTGTTCCCACTGCATTTACCTTTTTAGCTCCAACTCCCATGATAGGCTTTGTTAGAAAATCTAATGATGTGCGCATGTGAGCCAACTCCTGATCGCGTTCTTCCTCCTTCCTTCATTGGTCTGCAGTCAAACCAACAACATATGTGTCTGCCGCTATCAACATCCCTCGTATGCCAGGCCTGTTCGTCTTTGTCACCCTGTCAAGGATAGTGGTTGCTTCCTCCTAGGTGTGACTCATCAATGCTCCACCCGCCACTGTGTCTGCTACAGCCTTAGTGCTATTATTAAGAGACCTATAAAAAGATTTCCAACAAACTGTCATCTAGGATTTTATGGTTCGGGAACTTAGTCAACTTCTTCTTGAACCTCAACTAGGTCTCGTGAAGTACCTCCGTCTTAATATGCTTGAAATTATAGATCTTATCTTTTAACTGTAACATCCTTGATGGGGGAAAGAATCTTTCCAAGAAGGCTTGTTTCAGCTCCCTCCAGTTGGTTATAGAGTCGTTGGGCAACTCCGATAACCACAAAGTAGCTTCCCTTGATAGAGAGAAAGGGAAGAGTCGGAGTCTTATTGCATCCTGGCTTATTCCGGGCAACCTGTATGCTTTGCATATTCCTATAAAATTCATCAAGTGTAGGTTGGCGTCATCCGCTGCATGGCCGCTAAACACCCCTTTCATGTTTAGAAATTGAATCATGATGCTCGTAATATCGAATTTGGCCCTAGCGGGCAGTGGTGGTGGGATCATTTCTCTAGTTGACCCAACCTTATCAATATCTAGGTCATCATCGTCAAAGAACTGAGGGGAAAATCTCTGAGCTCGATTGCCCATCCCATGTCGACCAACATTCACCACTTCATCTCTATCATCACCAGCTTGCTGAAGTGAAGCTAACCAAGCTAGCTCGGCTTGCATAGCTTCTTCAACTAAGCGGGTTTCTCTCTGCTCAGGGTTTTCCATTCTATGCAGGGTTCGTTTGATTTCGGGATTGAGTGGAACAAGGGGGTCTCCTCTACTCTTAGTGCTTGGCATCCACCGGATGAGCCTTTGGGTATCAAAGGAAAAGAAAAATAAACGTAATTAAATAAATAATTACCAAAAAGTGAAATACAAGCAAATAACCTAGTCTTATCCATATTCCCTGCAACGACGCCACTTTTTGATAACGCTCAAACCACACTTCTAATTATAGTATGAAGCGGAGTTGTCAATAAAGAACCCAACTAATAGGTTGGGGTCGAACCCACAGGGAATATGGAAGATCTAGATTATAGCCAGTAGATGAACTTGTATGGTAATTACTTCACAAAGGGGGAATCCTAATAAAAAGAAATAATAAAAATAAGCAACAATCAAGATTAGTGAATCAATAATTAAAGGATAACTAGGGTTTATGTTCCCCATGGGTTCATAACATCTTTGGGTGTACACTTGTGATCTTTACCAGTATTTACTTACAGAACTGATAACTTAGATTCATTCAAACGATCGACCAATCCCTATTGAATGACTATCCTAAATGACTCGACCAAGTCTCAAGAGTTTTGCAAACTAACCATTATCACTAAGTTCCAAATGTAACTATCTTGCAACCACAACTCAAGTTAATACAATGATCATCAAGATCAAGGCTCTATTGTAATTCTCTTTCCTAATATCTACCTCTTCGTCCAAAGCAGGTAAAGAATTCAGGCACTTCCTAACGTTGTACACCATTAAGAATCATTAAAGATGAAAATAATACAATATAAGTATTTAGTATTAGTTTTAGAATCACTTTGTGCAACTCTAACTAGTTAATCCATCATGGTTTGCACAACCCTAGCTATGGAGGTTTTAGCCTCTCATAGTTGCAAGGTTGTGATTTGCGTTCATGATTGAAAACATATAACAATACTTACAAAGATGATTGAGAAAAATAATTCCTTCAATTAAACCACGAAATCTTGAATAACAAGTAGCAAGAACAAGATGAATTCAAGAAATGGTTGATCCAACTAAATTCTATCTCTCAATGATATAAAATTCGCTCACTGCAATGTTTTCCACCTAGAATTAAGTCTATTCGTCCTCTCCCTATAAAAAAAATAAACATAAAAAGTATTTATAGAGACACAAGAATCCTTTTCTTAAACTAACAGGACAACTTTCCATATCTGGTGCCTACCTCGTCAAGGGTCCACCTACGACTCGTAGGGGCTTCTCACAGATCGTGACATCAACTCGTGGCTTGGAATGTTGGCTAAGTGTTGGGACAAGGTACGATTCATACCAACTTGCTACGACTTGTACATTGACACCCGTGGCTTGATCCTAAACTTTTGAACCTTTTTCTGAACTTCACTACAACATGTATGGTACGACTCGTACCTTCATCTCACGGGTCGTAGGTGCTCTTGTACTGAGAATCATCCTTCAGTGCAATTCTTCTGGATTTCGTCATGACTGGCTTACCGATACTCATACCACCATGGTACAATCCATGAAAAGTCTCATAAATTCAGTCTTCCAGGTTATCTTTTAGATTCTCATCAAAGCCCTCAGTACGACTCGTAGGTCCATCCTACCGATCGTATTTTGGTCTGCACTTTTTGCATCTTTTTGCACACTTTTAGCTTCCTTTTACAATTTATTGTTCAAACACCCATTTATCCTGAAATCAAAGGAAAGTACCTCATAACCACATAAATACACCTAAGTCCATGCCATTTTCTTAGTTTTGAGCGTCAATAGTGCTGTAAATTCACAGCACATCAGTGACTGAACTAAGATAAATTGAACTAAACTTAAACTGACAAGTGGGAGAGTCAATAATCAACATATAACCACATGAGCTAAATATGGTGTCTGAGGTATACACCCCACATAGAAAACCAACTGTACCTTGTGAAGGTATAGTGGCTGAGATGGGTGATCAAAAGTCTGGGGACTGATGGGCTAATAACCTATGGTGGCAATGTAGTTCTAGGAACCTAGGTGCGCTGGAACCTCGGTCCGCTCGGTGCCAAGTACTACTCCCACTGGATAGTCCTAAATTGACTACTAAGCTAATAACTCGAAGCTGAGGTCTTGGACTAAGTCAGGAATACTTATCTGGAAGTAACCTGAGAGTCTGTTCGACTGGATAACTAAAAACTAGTGTTCTAAAACTGGATAGAGCTACTTATCTGGAAGCATCGTAACCATCTATAGAACTAACTGATAACTGATACTGATAGTTCTAAGACTGGCCAGAGCTGCTTATCTGGAAGCGTCATAACCGTCTAGCGAACTAATTTGTAACTGAAACTAGGGAGTATTACTGAACTGAACTCCTCAAGAACTAACTATCATCAAACTGATCAGCTGACTTACTGTAAAATACTAACAAAGGCTAATTTCTAATTTAGACTGAACTAGCATTCAAACTGACTGCGAATCCACAAAATGCTAATAACATGAAAATTCAAGAACTAATAGAGCCAAGTAGTATTTGTCTACACAATTATGCAAGACCTAGTTTACTATATTCGCATAAAGAAATATTTCATTAAGAGAATAACAATATGCGTGATAAATGATGAAAACATTGAAAGAGTTCACAAGGATTTCAAATTCACAAGAATATTCATAATCTAACTAAAGCTAACTCTATTTATGATATTTAGGGCTAAGACTGACAAGCAATTACAGAAAGGTTTTGGGATACAAGGGAAGAATAATTCCCTTGTTGATTTCCCACATACCTGGTGTATAAATCTAAGAGAAAAACGCTTGAGAAATCTGAAAAGAAAATTGAAACCCTTGATCCTGCTCTATGCTTCCTGACTGAGTTTTCTACGTTCTAACTTTGAGAAAATGAGAGGAATGAGAGAAAACTATTGACTAAATCCCTAAATCCCTCTAAAAATAACCCCAAATGACATATTATAGAAGTTAAAAAGATAGGAAGTTACAAAAATGTCCTTGAGATAAAAGTCTAAAAACTGCCCGTCGGGATCCAATGGGTCACATAACGAGTTATTGGTGGACACCATGACTCGTTGGGACCAATTGTTAGTCCTGGGCCTAAGGTATGAGCTTACTAGAACGGACCAACAGGAGGGGACAATGACTTGTTGGATGAACCCATGGGTCGTTGGTCCCTCTCATGGTCACTAGAGGGATTTTTGAACATAGGCGTGGTCTCCTACAAACGAGCAACACAATGACTCATTAGTTCATCCAAAGGGTCATTTCCACCACCCGTCCTGGCCATTGAGATCTTTAGGACTTGGCTCACGGATGGAAGCGATGACTCATTGTGTGGAACAACGGGTCGTGTTGCCCTTCATTGCTACTGGACTGAATTTCTCCCTTCTCGAACTTCTCCCAATGGTTGAATAGGACGGGTCATTAGTCTCTTCCACGACCCGTTACTAGGCTCATTGGTTTAGGAAGGACTCCTGGCAGTGCTAACGATGACTCAAACAATGGGTCGTTATAGCTGACTACTCATTGTCTGGGTCATTCTGAGAAATTTTTTTCTGGTTCTTCTAGGTTTTTCATGCAAAGTCTGAGTTTGGTATAGGAAATTCTCAAGGAAATCTTCAAAGGAATCACCCATGACCGAGAAATCGTCTATGGATACTTTAATGGTGTCCTTCTACCATGTCTGAAAAGATGAACATCATGCATTGCTTGAATGTGGCTGGTGCATTACATAATTTAAAGGGCATTCTCCTAAAAGAAAATGTCCCATAAGGACTGGTAAAGGTGGTTTTATTCTGGTCCTTCGAGGTTATGGAGATCTGACTATACCCCGACTAACCATCAAGAAACCAGTATCATCCTCTGTCCACCAACCGGTCAAGCATTTGGTCCATGAAAGGCATTGGAAAGTGGTCCTTCTGTATACAATAATTGAGTTTATGATAATCCATGCAAACACACCAACACGTGACTGGCTTTGTTAGAACCAACTCATTCTTCTCGTTTGGCACCATCGTAATTCCACATTTCTTTGGTACGCACTGTTCCGGACTCACCTACTTACTATTAACAATGGGAGAGACAACACCAGCATCCAGCCATTTGATAATAGCCTTTTTCACCACCTCTTGCATGGGTGGATTCAGTCTTCGTTGATGCTCTATACTTGGTACATAGTTTGGCTTAAGATGGATCTTGTAGGTGTATATGCCTAGAGGGATATTGATAATGTCAACAGTGGTTCAACCAATTGCCTTCTTGTACCTTCTCAACATTGATACCAGGGCCTAAACTTGCCACTCTACAAAATTTGCAGCAATAATCACTGGCAAAATACTATTCTCCCGTAAGACTACGTATTTTATATGTGGAGGTAGAGCTTTAAGCTCCGAAACTGGTGGCACTTCAACAGAAGGTTTTGCTGGAGGGGTTGCACAATTCATTAGATTAAGGTCCAAATTTTTCGGCTTGAAGTTGTAGGACTCCAATCCATCCAGTGCATTTACCATATCTGTGTACCCCTGGACATCATCCTTATCAAAGTTCATAGGTACGACTTCAAGTTTCTCAACACTCAGCCTCTCCTCCAAGGGCACGAGCGACCTCTTATCCTCCAAACGGCTGGTCAAAGAGATTGATCTCAAGTTAGGGTATCTATATTATAGCCTGAATAAAATGAAAAAAAAAAGAAAAACATAAATAAGGAAATAAATATTAAAAGTTAAATAAAAGTAATTAATCTAATCCTATTCTGTATTCCCCGACATCGACGCCATTTTTGATAACATTCAAATTACACCCCTGAAGAAGTATAACACGGATGTTGTCAATAAAGAATCCAACTAAGGTTGAGGTTGATCCCACAGGGAATATGATCAAGGTATAGATTAATTCTAGTATTCACACTTTCAGTTCAATTATTTCCTAAAAGGGGNGTAACAATATTGTGAACTAGAGTTGTGATAAATAGTTATGCAATTAACTAGAGAAGTGTTCCCCATGGCTTCCTAACTAGGTCGGATTATTACACTCGTGATCTATACTTAGCCTGTAGAACTAATAAATTATGTTCATCTAAATGACTGATTCGTTCCTATTAGATGAATCTACTTAATCACCGGTTAGGTATCATGAGCGATTTCACTTTAACCTTTATCAATAGCTCCAAACTAACTCTCCGCGACCAAAACTAAAGTTATTCAATGAAACTCAATTTCAAGGATTTGTTATTCTTTTCTTTTCCTTTTCTAATATCTACTTCTCTAGGTTCAAGCAAGAAGATAATTTGAGTTAGTCCTAACATTGCACATCATTAATAAATATTAATCATGAAGAAAAGAATAATACAAGCATTCGTATTGGTTTAGAATAAGTTTGTGTTAACCCTAGTTTATTATTTGTCACGCGCTGAGTCTATACCCTGGATGAGATACGGTACTTAGGATCACAAATAACCCTAAGTCAACCCATGGTCTATCACAACACTGGAAATTCTGAGTAAAAAACATAGTGGAAGCTTTAAATAATGGAATCGTTTAAGAAACTAATTTAATAATAAGTTCATACATCTAAAAGAACAACAATACTGAACATCTAAAATTTTTGTCTGAAAGCCATCTACTAATGATGAGTTGCTGGAGCAAGCCCCCAGCTAACTCTAAAGACTGACTGAAAGAAAATGAACTAAAGCAAATAAAATATCATCCTCGAAATATGAGGACTCACTACTACTGCTGCTGATATCACCGGAGTAAATCTACTAACATCACTGAGTCTAAGAACCTGCAGCTGTATTATAAAATGATACGACATAAAAGATATATGTCAGTACTTTGAATGTACTGAGTAAGCAGGAGAAAACATAATAACCTATATAAAATAACTAAATTGAAATAAAATGTGATGACCAACTGATATACTGAATTGAAATAACTGAAATATACTAAGATGGTCAAGATGACCCTATTTGATGGTCAAAGACATGCTCTTAATCTGAGATTTCTGAGTATGAACTAACATTGCTAAACTGAGCAAACTGAAACTGAACTGACTAATCTGAGTCTGAACTGAGTTGACTAGTGGGAGAGCCTATAACCGACATGTAACCACGTGAGCTAGACATGGATTCCGATGTATACACCCCATCTGTAGGACCCAATATACCTTGCCAGGGTATAGAGGCATGAATTGAGTTATCACAAGTTTGGGGCCATGAGGCAAATAAAATATAACCTACAGTGGCAACGTAGTTCTGGGAACTTAGGTTCGTTGGAACCCTGGTCCGCTCGGTGCTAAGTCCTACTCCCACTGGATATTTCTTGACTGAATAATAACTGGTAGCTCAAAATTGGGGCCCAAGATTAAGTCAGGAATACCTATCTGAAAGCACCCTGAGAGTCTTACCAGACCGAATTCTGTAACTGGGTTGTAAGACTAGTCAGAGCTGCTTATCTAGAAGCATCATAAGCTTTTAAAGAACAAACTGTAATCTAAGACTGGGGTCCAAAGGCTGGTCAGAGCTGCTTATCTGAAAGTGTCATGAACCCTAAAGAACCACTAAAATCTGATACTGAGTCCAATTCTGATAACTAGGAGGCACCACTAACACCTCACTAAATACTGTAGTCAAACTAATCAGTTGACAATCCTGAAATTACTAAGTCTGCTAATAATTGTCTGAGACTGGACTAACAAGCATCTGTCTAAGATCTCAGCATAGTCTAGCAGTATGGGAAACCCAAACTGATAGGATCAAGCCACAAAGAAGACTAATCCAACAGGCAATATTCTAATTGATTTCATTCAACACTAGGGCTAAAACCATCCTTACAAGAATGAGCATTTATACGATAATTGGGTAATAGAAATATGCAAAAATGAACATAGAACATATTCCACAAGCTATACACAGAGTCTGAGATATAATTTATTCACATTCAAAAGTTCAGGGCTGTAATTCACTTTTTGGGAAAAAGCTTCATAGTAGTCATAATCTAGTGGAAACATATCTACAATTAACGTGAATAATGTCCCATATGAATTAGATTAAATCTAACTGATAACTGAATTCACATTCGATAACTCGGTGACTAAACCTGATTGAGAACTAGAAGAGGATTTTGGGGACACAAGGGAAGAACTATTCCCTTGTTGAATTCCCACATATCTAGTGAAGAATTCTCTAGAGAAGGAAGCTTGAATTGCTGCAATGATGAGGAACCCTAGTCTTGCTTGAGAGATATTGAGAGTACTTATGTTACTTTTTTGAAAATCTGAGTGGGAATGGGGGGGGAAACCGTTTAGCCCCTCTAAATCCCCTTAAACTAACCCAAAAAAAACGTAGTTTAGGGTCTAGTAGGTTAGGAAATTACTGAAACACCCTTACATAAAATGCAGGAAGAAGTACCTTGCCAGTCCTCACGAGACACTTCACGAGTCGTGAGGTTAGGAATGACTCATGGGGTCCAATCGTTAGGTGCACTGGAAGTTTTTTACAATTTCTTCAATCCTGCCAACTACTGACTTCATGAGTCATTAGGAGACCTAATGACTCGTGGTCACCTCCCATCACCCTCATTGCCAAAAACCTCCTGGGGTCACTAGGGGCGATACCATAACTCGTGGTGTCCCAAACGAGTCATAGTAAGGATCCGTTAAGTACACTGCCTGAACTTTTGCAACTTTCAATCAACCCTTGACCACGACTCACTTAATGGCTTGTGGTGTTGACCACGTCTCGTGGTCATTAAATTTTTTTTCCAAATTTTCAACCAAGTCTGGACCCTTCCCCATGAGTCACTTCACGAATCGTGGCCTACTCCACGGGTCACAGGACGACTCGTTCTATAATCTGTTGCAGAAAATCCTAGTTTCTCTGTTTCAACTCACGGGTCTGGTCTTAGGATTTTTGGGGCATTAAAATATCTCCCCCTTGGGAAAATTCATCCTCGAATGTTGAAAAACACATAGGAAAGCAGAAAATTGCAATCATTTTACTCAAATATTGATTATGAAAGCTGAAAACTAATGAATGACTACCTCCGGACTGAACTACATGGCTGAACTGAATTCACTAATCATACACATATTCAATTACATGAAAGAAACTAGAACACACGAGCTGAAAAGAGTTTTAGGGAGGAAACTACTACCTTAAAATGAAACTGATCCAGAAGAAAACAAATGTGGGTATCGAGCCTTCATATCTGCTTCGGCTTCCCACGTAGCTCCCTTAACCTGTTGATTCCTCCACAAGACTTTAACTGAAGCTACTTATTTGTTCCTCATCTTACAAATCTGATGGTCAAGGATCTGGATTGGGACCTCTTCGCAAGAGAGACTATCTTTCACCCCCACACTGTCTAGAGGCACAATTGAAGTTGGGTCACCGATGCACTTCTTCAATAGTGACACATGGAAGACTGGGTGCACAGATGTCAACTCTGAAAGTAATTCCAGCTCATAGGCTACCTTGCCAATTCATCTCAAAATTTTATAGGGTACGACATATCTTGGACTGAGTTTTCCTTTCTTCGCAAATCTCATCACCCCTTTCATGGGTGAAATGTTTAGATAAACCCAATCATCTACTGCAAACTCTAACTCTCTTCTCCTCACATCAGCATAAGATTTCTGACGACTTTGTGTTGTTTTCAAACTCTCTTGGATGAGATGTACTTTTTGCATTGCCTGGTGAACCGAGTCTCGCCCTATCAAGGTAGCTTCATATACCTCAAACCACCCTATAGGAGACCTACACCTCCTAATATACAATGCCTCGAATGGGGCCATCTGAATACTGGAGTGGTAGTTGTTGTTGTACACAAACCCTATGAGAGGCAATTGATCATCCCAACTACCTTTTAAATCAATCACACATGCTCTCAACATATCTTCTAAGGTTTGAATAGTCTGCTCAGCCTGTTTATCAATCCGTGGGTGGAAAGCTGTGCTGAGCTTGACCTGGGTACTGAGTCCTTTCTGAAATGACTTCTAGAAGTGTGAGGTGAATTGGGTACCTCTATCTGAAATAATGGACAAGGGCACCCCATGAAGTCTAACCAACTCTCTGATATAAATCCTAACATAGTCCTCAGCTGAGTCTGTGGTTTTAACTAGGAGGAAGTGTGCTAAATTAGTCATCCGATCTACTACCACCTAGATTGAGTCATGCTACCGGTGAGTACAAGGTAGACTTGTAATAAAGTCCATATTTAACTCTTCCCATTTCCATGTTGGTATATTGATATCCTGCGTCATACCTCCTGATCTCTAGTGTTCAACCTTGACCTGCTGGCAGTTTGGGCACTTAGCCACAAAATCTACAATGTCTCTTTCCACCCGTAAATATCCCGTAGATCACGGTACATCTTAGTAGAACCTGGGTGGATAGAGTATCTCAAACTGTGTGCTTCTTCCAGTATCTATTGTCTTAAATCACCCACGTCCGGTACACAGCCTGCACTGGTAACGGAGCATACCATCTCCCCCTCTAGAGAAAGCCTCAACTTCTATTCTGAGAACTGCTTCCTTTAGGTTAAGTAGTTTGGGATCTTCATCCTGTCTAGACTTAACTTCAACAACCAAAGAAGAATCTGACCCAATTTGCATTACTACTCCACCCTCAGGTGAATCAACCAACTATACCCCTAACTGAGCTAGTCGGTGAATATCCTTCGCCAGTATCTTTTTGCCCCTCTTTAACATGGGCTACGCTCCCCATAGACAACCTGCTTAGGACATGAACCACCATATTGGCTTTGTCTGGGTGGTAAAACACACTCATGTCATAGTCCTACAATAGCTCCAATAAAGGTAGTGCCTCCATATTTTCAATGCAAACACCACTGCTGCCAACTCCAAGTTATGAGTCGGGTAATTCATTTCATGAACCTTGAGTTGTCTGGAGGAATAAGCTATCACTTTACCCCGATGCATCAGAATGCAACTGAGCCCAACTCTGTAAGCATTACAATAAACAACTAATCCCTCTGTTCCTTCTGGTAAGGTTAAAACTGAAGCGGTCGTGAGTCGAGTCTTAAACTCATGGAAACTCTTCCCACACGCATCTGACTACTGAAATTTCACTTTTTTCTAAGTCAACTTTTTCAGAGGAGATGCAATAGAGGAAAATCCTTCTAAAAATCATCAGTAGTAATCGGCTAGACCCAAGAAACTCTTGATTTCGGTTGGGGAAGTAGGTCTTGGCCAATATTTCACGGCTGCTATCTTTTGAGGATCTACCTGAATATCCTCACATGAGACCACCTGACCAAGAAAAGTCACAGACTTCAACCAGAATTCGTATTTGTTGAACTTAGCGAACAACTGGCGGTCTCTGAGCGTTTGAAGCACTATTCTCAGTGGTTAGCATGTTCTTACTCATTCCTGGAGTATACAAAAATGTCGTCGATAAATACAATGATGAACATATCCAGATAATGCTTGAAGACTCTGTTCATCAGGTCCATGAAAGTTGCGGAGGCATTAGTTAGTCCAAAGAACATAACCACAAACTCGTAGTGACCATACCGAGTTTTGAAAGCTATTTTTAGTATGTCACATTCTCTAACTCTTAGTTGATGATACCCTGACCTGAGGTCTATTTTAGAGAAACAACTGGCTCCCTGAAGCTGATCAAACAAGTCGTCAATCCTGGGTAGGGGATACCTATTCTTGATTGTGACTTTATTCAACTGACGGTAATCGATACACATCCTGAGGGTACCGTCTTTCTTTGACACGAATAGTACTGGAGCACCCCAGGGAGATATGTTGGGTCTGATAAAACCTTTATCAAGAAGATCCTTTAGTTGTTCCTTTAACTCGTTAAGCTCAGCTGGAGCCATTATGTAAGGAGTGATAGAGATAGGTTGAGTGTCTGGAAGAAGGTCTATGCCGAAGTCTATTTTCCGTTTGGGAGGGACTCCGGGAAGATCTTCGGGAAACATGTCAGGGAACTCACTGACAATTGGAACTGACTGGATAGTTGGGGTCTCAGAGCTGGATTGTTTGACCCAAACTAGATGATAGATACATCCCTTAGAAATATGATTTTAGGCCTTAAGGTAGGAAATAAATCGACCCTTAGGCGCTGAACTACTGCCCGTCCACTCTAAAACTGGCTCATTAGTGAACCGGAATCTGACGACTCTAGTTCTACAGTCGACTGAAGCATAAACAGAGTGTAACCAATCCAAGCAAAAAATGAGGTCAAAATCGACCATGTATAACTCTACGAGATCAGTTGGAATGATCTTATTCAAGATTGAGACTGGGAGTTACTATACACCCCACTGGCTTTAACTGACTCGCCAACTGGGGTGGAGACTAAAACCAGTTCTGAGAGGACCTTGATAACATCCAAAATATATCCTTAATGCAAAAAATATACACTGCCGAAGTATAAAATCAAGTAACCCAATGAGTGTTGGGATCGAATCCCATGAGGACTAGGGAATGATAGTTACAAGTGTCGATTGATAAATTGATGTTAGCTTGCACCACATAGACTTAATATAAAAGAAAGTAAAATTGGGGGAATTGATATTTTCAGAGAATTGTATTGGTTAATTTAGTGAAATAAAAATAGTAAGGTAAGCTAAGCTATCAACAAGGATGTGAAAGACTAGAGGTGCGGTGTAGATGAAATACTAACTAGATCGGGACATGCCAGGTCATCTTATAAGTTCAACAAGTGTAAATAATCTCATGAAGTGGGTAATTACAACTTTTCAGCCTTATAACTACCTCTCACTAGAGTTTTTTCAAACCTCTAGTAACAATTTAGCTCAACCTGATTTGATTTGGATTAGCAGCTGCACTAATTTCTAGCTAATAGCTGCTAATAAGGAATGAGAATGCAATTTCAGCTATTTCTAGACCAATTTTATGCTCTCTTCTCCACACCCACTACAAAATTCTCTTCTAATGCTTAATTATTCTTTTACAAGCAATAATCAAGCAAGAATAGATAGACCCATATCATAATCAAAGGATTTTCCTTTATAGATTAAAGGGAATCTAATAGATTTACACTTGCATGAACAATATGAAGATGACTCTAGCAATACCCTATCCAATTAAGTATTCATCATCACACACCTCTAGTTAATGATTTTAGCTACTCATAGTTACGAAATTCAGAAACAAATTCATCAATAGCATCATTGAATTTAATAGCAAGAGTAGATAAATAAACTTCACAAAATAATCTCCAACATTAGCTAAAACTTACTAGTACAAAGAGTAAATAGAAAAGAGTACTTTCTACAATTTGCAATCAGAATCTCCCTATCTCAGCTAAGAGAATGTTCTTCAGTTAAAAGGGGAAACAATGCTATGATGTAAGCTTTGTTCTCTCTTCAAATCTCTATTTCTATCTCTCCTACTGCATATCTCAGTATAAAGTACTTTTTCTTCTATTTATATCTTGAAAAGTAGGGCACTTTTTATCTCTTTTCAAGTGTTGGATGATTATACCCCCATGAGTACCACTCTGGAACCAGCGGAGACACCGGCAGTTCGCTGGTTACAATCCATGAACCACCGGGTATTTTTTCTGCATCCTTACTCCATTCTAGTGAATAGTGCAGGTTCACCCGGCATTTTGCCGAAGCTAATCCGTGAACCACCGAGTCTTCAAGACATTTTCCAGAACCTTAGGTATCTTTCGGCGAATGAACCGACGACTCTCCAATGGTAAGTCGTGAACCGCTGGTTTCATTAATCCTCTGAGGCAGTGATATTTAGCCTTTGGCTGGTGTCTCACCGGTTTTCATCTGCGAATCGCTGATTCACTCTCACTCCCTTATTTTTCCTCAATTTTGCTCTTTTCTTCACATTTAGTCATCTGCACATAAAAAAGCAAAAAGGGCATAAAATCCAAATAATCAACTCAAGAACGAAATAAAAACTCAAGTTTTAGAGCCTAATGAGTTGGTAAATTACCAACTCATCAGACCTATAGACTGATATCAAACTAGACTGCTACATAGGGAGTCATGAACGATAATGTGGCTCCAGGATCTAGTAGGGCATATACATCCAGATGGAAGAGACTTAACATAACTGTGACCACATCAGGTGAGCTCTTCTGATCCTGACGAGTAGACAATGTATAAAAATGATGATGGGGCTGACTGCCACCGTACCTGAAGTATTGGCCTGCTGAGCTGGTCAGCCTGCTGGAGCTACTGAAGTGGTGGATTGTGATCTCCCCAGTCCAGCTGACGGGCATTCTTTGAGTCGATGAACAAGCTATCCACAAGCAAAACAACCCTCTCGACCCTGAAGACAATCCCCTGGATGGTTCCTGCCAAACTTAGGACAAGCTGGGTAGCGATTGCTGGCGCTGTAGCTCTGGGACTGAGAGCGAGATGTTCCACCCCTCCAATCCTTATGGGACCGAAAGGTAGGGGCACAGGCTGAACTAGGTGTTTGAGCCCTTTGCTGCTGCTGCTTCTGCTATGGGCGGCTACTACCGCTAGACCTCTCGTGGCTATAATCTGATTGGCTAGTCCTTTCTCGTTGTTCTCCCACTCCATGTACTTAAGCTTTTCTACCTTAATCTGCTGGGAATGAAGAATAAGGGTGGAGATATCAATATCTTTTATTAGCATCGCGGTCCTACACTCTTGGAGGACCAAGTTAGAAACTCTGTTAACGATCTTTAGCATATGAGCCATTTGCTCGGCTACCATCTCTGGAGCATACTTAGACAATCTTGTGACCTCCAGTGCATACTCCTCGGCAGTCCTATTGCCCTACTTCGGATTCATGAACTCATCCACTTTAGCTTCCTTAAGCTCCTGGGAAAGAATCTGTCTAGGAAGGCTTTAGTGAACTCCTTCCATTCCACCGGTTCTGCTCCCACTGGTCTCCCCTCCTTCCATTGGTCGTACCAGACATGGGCTACCCCTTTTCGCTGGTAGGCAGCCAGGTCATCACTCTCAGAGGAGCTAACACCCATAATGCGGGTGATCTTCTTAATCTCATCCATGAACTCGTGGGAGTCCTCTCCCACCTTAGATCCGTAGAAAACTGGGGAGTTCATCGGGGTAAAGTCCTTAACTCGGGTAGATGCTACAGACCCATTAGTGTTGACCAGAACCACCTGCTAGGTCACCTGATTCGTGACCATCTGTGCGAGCATATGGATTGCCGCTCTAAACACTGCAGAAGACACAGGGTCGTCCTGAGGGGATGCTAGAGCTGGTGGAGCAGGTCCGTCAGCATTGTCGGCTCTTCTTCCTTTACCACGCCTCGGAGGCACGATCTCACTGAAAAGAAATATAGCACGATTTAGGAGAACATTTCTGGAATTGAATTTCAATGCATGATAAAGAGTACGGAAAAAGGGAATTCTTTCTGATAACGTCTCTTAGCCTCCCCGTCATAAGTGTGGCGCGCTTCAAACCAATAAAAGGACTCTACTTGACACGGCTTTTAGACATCCTAGGATACTCTAAAACTAGTTCTCTGATACCAAGTTTGTCATGCCTCGAGTCTATACCCTAGGCGAGACACGGTACATAGGATCATAAGTAACCCTAAGTCAACCCATAGTCTATCAAAACACAGGCAATTCTAAGTAAAAAACATAGCGGAAGCTTTAAATAATAGAATCATTTAAGAATAATTTAATAATAAGTTCATACATCTGAAAGAACAATAATACTGAACATCTGAAATTTTTGTCTGAAAGCCATCTACTAATGATGAGTTGTTGGGATAAGGCCCCAGCTAACTCTAAAGTCTATATGAAAGAAAATGAACTGAAGCAAATCAAATATCGTCCTCGAAAGATAAGGACTCACCACTGCTGCTTCTGATATCACCGGAGTAAATCTACTAACGGCGCTGAGTCTGAGAACCTGCGGCTGTATCATAAAATGATACAACATAAAAGGTATGTGTCAGTACTTTGAATGTATTGAGTAAGCAGGAGAAAAGTAATATTGGATATAAATAAGTGAACTGAAATGACATGCATTGACCGACTGATATACTGAACTAAAATAACTGAAATATATTGAGATGGTCAAGATGATCTTGTCTAATGGTCAAATACATGCCCTAAATTTGAGATTTCTAAGTTTGAACTAATTTTGTTGAACTGAGCAAATTGAAACTGAATTGAAAAATCTGAGACTAAACTGAGTTGACTAGTTGGAGAGTCTATAACCGACATGTAACCATGTGAGGTATACGTGGAGTCCGATGTATACACCCTATCGATAGGACCTAATATGCCTTTCTAGGGTATAGAGGCATTAACTGGGTGATCACAAGTTCGGGGCCATGAGGCCAATAAAATATAACCTGCGGTGGCAATGTAGTTCTGGGAACGTGGGTGCGCTGGAACCCCGGTCCGCTCAGTGCTAAGTCCTACTCCCACTGGATATTTCTAGACTGACTAATAAGTTGATAGCTCGAAATTGGGGCCCAAGATAAGTCAAGAATACCTATTTGAAATCACCTTGAGAGTCTTATCGGATCGAATTCTATAACTTAATTCTAAGACTGGTCAGAGCTGCTTATCTGGACGCGTCATAACCGTTTAAAGTATAGACTGTAATCTGAGACTGGGGTCCTAAGGCTGGTCAGAGATGCTTATCTAAAAGTGTCATGACCACCTAAAGAACCACTAAAATCTGATACTGAATCCAATTCTGATAACTAGGAGGCACCACTAACACCTTACTAAATACTATAGTAAAACTGATCAGCTGACATTTATGAAATTACTGAGTCTACTAATAATTCTCTGGGACTGTACTTACAAGCATCTATCTAAGATCTCAACATAGTCTAGCAATATGGGAAACCCACATTGATAGGATCAAACCACAATGAAGACTAATCCAACAGGCAAAATTCTAGTTGATTTCATTCAACTCTAGGGATAATATCATCCTTACAAGAATGAGAATTTATATGATAATTGGATAATGGAAATATGCAACAATCAACATAGACCATATTTCACAAGCTATAAATGGAGTCTGACATATAATTTATTCACATTCAAAAGTTCCAGGTGGGAATTCACTTTGTGGGAACAAGCTTCATAGTAGTAATAATCTGGTGGAAACATATCTACAATTAACATGAATAATGTCCCACATGAATTAGATGATATGTAATTGAAAATTGAATTCACATTCGATAACTCAGGGACTAAAACTGATAAAGGACTAGAAGAGGATTTTGGGGACTGATAACGCTCAACCACACATCCTGCTGAAGTATGAAGCAGACGTTGTCAATAAAGAACCCAACTAGAGGTTGGGGTCGATCCAACAGGGAATATGGAAGAGCTAGATTACAGCCGGTAAGTGAACTTGTTAGGTAGTTACTTCAAAATTGGGGGATTCTAAAGAAAAGCAACAATAAAAACAATTATCAAAAGTTCGGTTTTGAATCAATATTAAAGGATAACTAGGGTTTGTGTTCCCCATGGATTCATAACTGCTTTAGGTATACACTCG
>JACEIK010000604.1:248580-268686 GCA_018107945.1 Datura stramonium
GCTACACAATTCACCTATTTAACGCTTTATTCTTTCATTCCTTTTCCTTCCCTTTTCACCTCTTTTATATACAATTGCACGGGTGTGGTATATTTTCAACTTTTTCAGAATTTTGATTTTCTTTTGAAATTTGTTTTTCAAGATTCTCAATATTTTTCATCTCTTTTCTTTTCACCTCACCACACCTCATTTTTCACCTTCTTTCCCTTTTTCTCGTTCCCACCATTTACGCACCCCTACTCTAGCCACCCTCAACTTAAGTATTTTGCCTATGTTGAGGTTCACAATATATAAGGGAGCACCAGTGCCAAAACAGGTTCATTATAAACAAATAGGTATGGTTAATCGGTAAATCAAAGAAACATGGTCTTTTAAGGCTCAAACTTGGGATCAAGGGATTTATGCAATTTTGGTTGGGTCATATAGGCTAAAAGTGAGCTAAATAAAAATTTCCTATGATCATATCCTAACCAACCATCCTTAGCCTATGCGAAGAACAACCAGACAAGTTTTAGATCTTCAACATAATATCGAACTGAGTACTATACCTCACTCACTCATGGTACATGAACTATTTTCACCTCACTTGTCTGGTTTATACATGGCTTAACAAGAATACTCATGTTAATAAACTAAATGACATCAAAAGATCCACAAAAATCATACATGCTGTCACAAATACATAGCTAATGTATCAAAAAAATTAAAAAGGGTCAATTTTTTTTCCAAAAACCAAAACTAGTGCATTTTTATTGGCTGAGTACTCCTAAGTTATTTCTTAATTAAAAAAAATCACAAACTAAAAATAAAAATCCTACACATGCCGGTTCTACTAGATAGCATTCTCGAGGAAAAAGAAACATGACAAGAAAAACCCTTGGACGTATAAAAAATCCCAAAAATAACAAATATACCCCTCCCCTTTTTGAAAATTTCGCTTCGTCCCCGAAGCATGAGATAGAAGAACCTAGGGAAGGGAACATACCTGAGGCTACTCAGACTTCACCTTTCATGGGTTGCCTCTCATGCAACGCTTGATTTAACGTTGCGGCATGATGTGGCTTTTGTGATTCCTCAAGCATCATCAAGGTGTACTTCCTCTATTCTCCTTAATTCTTCCTCATCTCCCAGATACAATTTTATTCTTTTCCCATATATTTTAAACCTTTTTCCTTCTTTGTTCTCAAGTTCCACTGCTCCATACGGAGACACTTGTACTACTTTGTAAGGTCCCATCCATCTAGATTTCAACTTCCCAAGATGCAGCCGGAGTCTTGAGTTGAACAGTAGGACCAAATCACCTGGGCTAAACTCCCTTTTTGCAATCTTTTTGTCATGGTATATCTTCATCCTTTCTTTATAAATGGCCACACTCTCATAAGCCTTAAGTCGGAATTCATCCACCTAATTAAGCTGGTTAAGTCTTAGCTTGGAAGCTTCATTCCAGTTCATATTCAGCTTTTTTAGCGCCCATAATGCCTTATGCTCTAGTTCAACGGGTAAGTGGCACGCTTTTCCATAAACTAGTTGGTATGGAGATACAAATGGGAGTCTTATAAGTTGTTCGGTAAGCCCACAATGCATCATCAAGCTTCCTAGAGCAATCCGTCCGTCTAGTATTCACTATCTTGGCCAGGATGGTCTTGATTTCCCTGTTCAAAACTTCCACTTGCTTACTCGACTGAGGGTGGTAAGGTGTGGCCACCTTATGCTTGGCACCATATTTTTCCGAAAAGGTTTTGAAGAGGTAGTTGCAGAAGTGAGATTCACCATCACTGATAATAGCTTTGGGAGTGCCAAACCTGTCGAAGATATTCTTTCGAAGGAATGTCGTAACACTCTTGCCTTCATTTTTTGGTAGTGCAATTGCCTCCACCCATTTGGAGACATAATATACTGCCACCAAAATGTAATTAATTCCATATGAGCTAATAATAGGCCCATGAAATCGATCCCCCACACATCAAAAAACTCTACTTCCAAGATGGGGGTCAGTGGCAACTCATGTTTACGGGAAATATTGCCCTGCCTTGGCATTGATCACAAAATTTGGTGAAGTCATATGCATCTTGGTGAATAGATAGCTAGTAATATCCAAATTATAAAATCTCATATGCTGTTTTAATACCACTGTGATGACCCCTAATAAAAGATGAGTGAAGGTGTTATACCCTAGAAGATCAAAGATTGGATCCGGTTGTTGAAACGGGAAAAATTGTGAAATTGATGTTGCAGGCACAGGACGAGTCGTGGGACTACTCGTGAGGTGGCTCGTGGGGAGGCCTGGGAAAATGAGTGATTTAGGTCCCCACGAGTGAGGGAACAACTCGTGGTCAGCCACCACGAGTCTTCATGTTAATCGTAGGGGTGGAGTTGGACTTTTTATAGGAGGATGTCCAGTGTACCTAACGGATGGGACCCCATGATTCGTGGCTAGTCCAAATGACTCGTGAGGTGAGTCATGATCAAGCAAAATGGGTTTTCATGAATTTTAAGGTGGTGTACCTGACGAGAGGTGACCACGAGTCGTGGCCATGGGGGACGAGCCGTTGAGTCATCCGTTACGAGCCCCAGTAAACATGTCATCTAGTGTACTTGATGAGCAACCTAACAGATCGTTGGCCCTGGTAACGAGTCATCTGGTCATCTGTTAGGACCCCCTAACAGTTATTTTCAGCGAATTTAGTAAGGGCTTTTTCGTAATTCCAAGTTCTAAGGCCCTATACTGCGTCGTTTTAAGCTTGTTTTAGTGGGGTTTTAGTAGGGGAAAAACTATCCTAAGCCATAATTCTCATGCATGCAAGTTTAAAGGTTTGAAGAGGAGGATCAAGGTGAAATCTCAAGGTTTCCAATTGGAATCTCAGCTGGGAAATTAGGGGGAGTTAGAATTCACCATTTCCAAGTACGTAAGGCCATGAGTGGGTGCTTTCTTCCACACCCATGCCCAATCCCTATCAAAATGTGATTAAATTGTCTATGATCAATTATGGGGTTTTACCCAATTGTATGATTCTTTAATCTCTATACATGGGAATGATTAGATTGAGTTTATATTGATGATTTACAAAGCTTGGGCGGATTCTAACTTGTTTTCCTTATAAAAATTATTTTTTTCCAAAATTTGAATCTAAAACGCCCATGGGTGAAGAGTTCATAAAAGAAGAGATTTATGATAAATGTGTGATGATGATGAAGTTGGTGATTAAAAACATGTTTCTAAAACTACCCATGACTATGTTTATGTTTTCAAAATGAATTGCTTAGATCCAATTATGATAAAGCCTTGGGTGATGCCTACATATTGATTTAAAGTGATGATGTTCCTGACATAAGCTTACCACATGGTTTAAAGTGAATTTTTCTCAACTTTTATTATAAATTCTATCTTGTGGTATGTTGAGTAAATATTTCTGCATGTAGATTACCACATAATTTGGAGTAGATGCTCCCACCTATGATTGAACTTGTGGTATGTTTCGAAATAAAGTCTCCTATGTGCATGAATTCATAATTGATATGTATGTCATTATTGAGATTTTTCAAGGTATAATGTTGAGCTTCATATTCACATGATGTCTAGTCTATGCATGATTTCTTTATGAGCTTTGTGAATATACAATGTTGAGCTTCGTTTCATACGATGTTGAGTTATGCATGATTTCATCTTAAGCTTCATCAAAGGACTATGTTGAGCTTCATCAAAGGACGATGTTGAGCTTCATCAATAGACGATGTTTAGCTTCATTATATATGATGTATAGCATTGCATGTTTTTGGAAGAAGAGTCTAGCACTGAGCGGGTTAAGGGTCGACCACCCTATGACTCAGAATTATGCGCCGACATAGGTTTATATTTATATATTGTTGGGACCTCCCTTGTGAGCTATCCCCAGACTGATTGGCCCTTCAACTTTATATCTATATCATGGTATCCTCCATCGCCCTGGCAAGGTTATGGACGGCTCTACCCACTTGAGTGTGATAGTTCGGATCACGTAAGCTCTATTGTGGTATGTCGGTTAAATGATGAGTATCCCACTGTTTATATCATTCATATTTGCATAATCATTCCTCATGATGACTACTTATGCATGCATGTTCAAGAAGTAAGGTTTGACTTATTGTCAACCTTTTGATATAAATGTTATGTTTCAGCTTTGATTCATTCAAGTCAGTCATGATGTTCTAAAGCCATGCATGATCATGTTATGATAAGAGTACGATGTTAGAATTAATGCATGTGATCTCCTTCTTATACTTCACATTTTTATATGTATGATTTGCTTTAAATNAGAAGATAAGGAAAAATAATGACAGCTAATTAAGTTTTATACTTCTATCTCCTTCTTATACTTCACATTTTTATATGTATGATTTGCTTTAAATGATTTATATTACATTCATGATTTTACTTACCTTGCATACTCGGTATAATCCGCGTACTGACCGCATACTTTCTATGCTGCATCATTTCATGATGCAGGATCTGGTTCTCAGGTTCAGCCCCATGTGTAGTCGGTTATTAGAGTTAGCACCTACCTATTTGGTGAGTCCTCATCTTTCGAGGACTAGATTTTTAGTTATCTTAGGTGTATTTTCAGTTTCAGTGTTGTTGAGAAAGTTTAGGGTTTTGTCTCATCAGCTCGTCCAGATTGGAGCCTTATCAGACTTAGACATGTATTCAGCTTTAGATATTCATTCTGTGGTTTTATTAAGTTCAACTTCCACTGAGTTTATAATTGTGATTTCTTCTTGTTATTGAATGATTTAATTGAATGCTTATGCCATAGGTTGACTAGGGGTCTCTTGGGGTCCCTCGTCCCGTGTCTACGATCCAGGCCTCTATTTGGGTCATGAAAATAGGCCCCCAGAATGCTCAACATCTCTACTTGTGGAACACACCTACAAATGATCCCGTCTGCACAAATGCGAAATAAATATGGCTCATCCCAGTAATATCTTCGGGCATCAAATAAGAACTTCTTCTGCTGAGGAGTTAGGTCTGCGGCATCATATCGCTAACCAAGTAATTTGCAAAGTCGGAAAACCAGGGAATCAAATCCTGCAATGCAGCTAGTACCTATTCGTCTGGGAAGGCATCATTGATATCAATCTCCATCCTTTCGCTCGCTTCAGACTAAAGTCTGGATAGATGATCTTCCACCTGATTTTTTGTTCCCTTCCGATCCTTCACCTCAAACTCAAATTCTTGGAGCAAGAGTACCCACCGAATCAATCTGGGCTTTCCATCCTTTTTAGACATCAAGTACCTCAACGCGGCATGGTCTGTATGAATGATCACCCTAGTTCCAAGCAAATATGCTAAAAAAATTTCAAATGCAAAGACCACTGCCAGTAGTTCCTGCTCTGTGACTGTATAATTCTTTTGGGTTGTATTGAGCATTTTGCTAGCGTAATTGATTGGATGAGAGATCTTTGCTCTTCTATTGCCTAAAACAGCACCAAGAGCAACACCACTAGCATCACACATTATCTCGAATGGAAGAGACCAATCTGGAGCTATGATGATAGGTGCAGTGGTGAGATTTTCTTTTAGGCACTCAAAAGCCTTTACACATGCCTCATCGAACACGAACTTTACCTTTTTCTCCAGTAATTTGCACAATGGCTGTGCGATTTTTGAAAAATCCTTGATAAAGCGCTGATAGAATCCTGCATACCCTAAAAAGCTTCTGACCCCTTTTATGGAGGTAGACAAGTGAAGTTGTCTTCTCCTGATCTTCTGGAGAAATAGTGATCTGATTATACCCTGAATATCCGTCAAGGAAATAGTACCATCCTCTACCTTCCAGTCTATCAAGCATCTGATCTAAGAATGGTATTGGAAAATGGTCCTTCTGGGTACAGTGGTTGAGTTTTCTGTAATTCATGCATACACGCCATCTTGTGACTAGTCATATCGATATCAGCTCATACTTTTCATTGGGAACCACTGTAATCCCTCTTTTCTTTGGTACGCACTGAACATGACTTACCCACTAGCTGTCTGCTATAGGATATATCACTCCAGCATCCAGCTACTTGATAATCTCCATTTTTTACCACTTCTTACATTGGAGGGTTCAGGCGGTGCTGATGCTCTATACCTAGCTTAAAATCTGGTTCCATTTGGATATTATGGGTACATATTCCTTGTGGATTCGATGATATAAGCTTTGGTCCATCCAATTTCCTTTTTGTATCTTTTCAGTATGTTAACCAAAGCTTCCACCTGCTCATCTAATAGGTTTTGCTGCAATTATGACCAACAAAATGTTGTCTTCTCCAAGGAATGCATACTTGAGATGAGGGGGTAGTGTTTTCAGCTCAATGATAGGTGGTACCTCCACGAATGGCTTGGCCAGCGATGCTGAACGATTCTTTAAATCCGGGTAGAACTTCTTTGGGCTGAATTTATATGACCCTACTCCATTTAAAGCATTCACTGTCTTTGTGTATTCTGGGCTCCCATCTCCCTCATAATTCATTATCACAACTGCCAATGGATCATTAGTCATCATCTCTTCCACAGGTGTTGGCAGCTTATCATGTTCCATTTGGGTATTTGAGTGAAAGTTTATTCCCTTGATGTATCTTGAAGGAGTCAAAACAAAAGAAAAACAAAGAAAAGAATAAAAAATAAAGTAACTACCAACAAGTCAAATACAAGCAAATAACCTAGTCTTAGACGTATTCCCCGGCAACGGCGCCACTTTTTGATAATGCTCAAATCACACCTCCTGTTGAAGTATGAAGCGGACGTTGTCAATAAAGAACTCAACTAGAGGTTGGGGTCGATCCCACAGGGAATACAGAAGAGCTAGATTACAGCCGGTAAGTGAACTTGTTAGGTAGTTACTTCAAAATTGGGGGATTCTAAAGAAAAGAAATAATAAAAACAATTATCAAAAGTTCAGTTTTGAATTAATGTTAAAGGATGACTAGGGTTTGTGTTCCCCATGGATTCATAACTTCTTTAGGTATACACTCGTGTTCATCACCAATAATTACTTACAAAACTAATATCAAAGGTTCATTCAAACGACTGACCAGTCCCTATTGAATGGATATACGCAATTACTCGACCAAGTCTCATGAGAGGTTTCAAACTATCTATTATCACTAAGTTCCAGATTTAACTCTCTGGCAACCATACTAAAGTTAATACAATGACCATCAAGATCAAGGTTCCGTTGTAATTCTCTTTTCCTAATCTCTACCTCGTAGACCTAAGAAAGTAAAGAATTAGTGCATGTCCCAATATTGGGCACCGTTAAGAAACATTTAAATATGAAGAGAATACAATATAAGTGTTTACTATTGGTTTAGAATCACTTTGTGCAACCCTAGCATGTTAATCCACCATGGTTCCCATAACCCTAACTATGGGGGTTTTAGCCTCTCATAGTTGTAAGTTTGTGATTTGCATTCATGATTAAGAACATAAATCAATACTCACAATTATGAATGAGAAAGACACTTATTTTAATAAATCAGAAAAATCTTCAAGAACAAGTAGCAAGAACAAGAAGAATTCAAGAAAAGGTTCATCACAAGTCAAATCAACTCAATTCTCTCCTTTCTCAATGTTTTCTAACTATTCTCTCACATCCACACACATACGTTCACTCTCTTTTTTGAAAAATAAACATAAAATATATTTATACAGAGATAAAAATCCTTTTCCTAGGCTAACAGGATGAATTTCCATATCTGTTTCTGCCAGTGCTACAATCCATCCTACGATCGGTACCTCGATCCCACGAACCGTACGTACATTGTTGACTGGCTGAATTTTGGCTAAGTGTTGGATCCTGGTATGACTCGTGCTTGTATCCTACGATTCGTACTGAGCTTCCATGGCTTGACTCTGAGGCTTTGAAATTTTTTTGAAGTTCATCACGAGTGCCTTGATATGACTCGTACCTTGCTACCACGACTCGTACTGTCTACCCGTAGCAGGAGTCAGCCTCTTGTGCTAATCTTCTGAATCTTTTCACGACTTCTTCACCACGACTCGTACAAGCTTTGTACGACTCGTACTTAGACTCGTATAATGCACATGTTCATCCTTAGCCTTCTGCAGCTTCTCATGACCAACAGTACGACTCGTAAGACCTTCCTACAACTCGTACTATGAACTGTGATTTGAGCTTATTTTATACACTTCTAGGCTAACTTTTGCGCATTTTAGCTCCAACACATATTTATCCTGTAACCAAAGGAAAATTTCCTTATATCCACATAAATATACCTAAGTCCATGCTATTTTCTCAGTTTTGAGCGTTGAAAGTGCTGTAAATCCACAGCACATCAGGGACAGAAGGAAAGAACTATTCCCTTGTTGAATTCCCACATACCTGGCTAAGAATTCCCTGAAGAAGGAATCTTGAATTGCAGCAATGGATAAGGAACCCTAGTCTTGACTAAGAGATCTTGAGAGAAAACTTACATTACTTTTCTGAAAATCTGAGTGGGAATGTGGGGAAAACCATTTAGCCCCTCTAAATCCCCTCAAAATGACCCAAAACGACGTAGTTTAGGGTCTAGGAGGTTAGGAATTTACTGAAACACTCTTAGGAAAAATGCAGGAAAAAGGACCCTGCCAGTCCTTACGAGAGACTCCACGAGTCCTGAGGTCAGGAATGACAAGTGGGGTCCAATCATTAGGTGCACTGGAAGTTTTTACAATTTCTTCAATCCTGCCAACAACTGACTTCACGAGTCTTCAAGAGACCCAACAACTCGTGGTCGCCTCCGTACCTCACTGCCAAAAACCTCTTGGGGTCACCATGGGCAACACCATGACTCGTGGTGTCCCAAATGAGTCGTGGTGAGGACTCGTTAAGTACACTACATGGAATTTTCCAACTTTGAGTTAACCTTTGACCACGGCTCACTTAATGGCTCATGGTGTTGACCACGGCTCATGGTCATTAAAAAAATTTTCCAAATTTTCAACCAAGTCTGGACCCTTCCCCACGATTCACTTCACGACTCGTGGCCTACCCCACGGGTCACAAGACGACTCGTCCTCTGATCTGGTGCAGAAAATCCTATATTCTCCATTTTAACTCTCGGGTCCGGTCATAGGGTTTTCGGGGCATTACATTATTATAACATGGTTCCCACAATCCTAGTTTTGGAGGTTTTAGCTATTCATGATTGCAAGAATAAAATCATATTTCATAGAATAAAACATAATTGAATTCTTACAATATTAATGGAAGAAAACCCAAGAATCAATTGCACAATCAACTTGTCAAAAATCAAAAATAATGATGGACTCTGTCGTAGTATTTGAGTATTTTCTCTCCAAAAAGTTAGGAAACCCAAAAACTACAATTAAATTCGTACAAGGAAAATAACCTAAAAGTTTTTATACAATTAATGAAATACTTTACTAATTTATTATGGATTCTTCTGTCGAGTCATCCTATGATTCGTAGCATGATACTACGAGTCGTAGGAAGCTTCTGTAATACCAGTCTGTAACTTTTGTCTTCTTAGGTATTGGAGGTTGGTACGACTCGTACAATAATACTATGAGTCGTAGGAGCTTGTCGTGGTTTGAACTTCTGAAACTTGGCATCTCTATTGTTCCTCATATAGGTCCTTGTCACGGTTCGTACCATCCTAGTATAAATCATACAATCTTGCTGTGCTCCGAATGTGCCAAGTACTAAACTTGTTGAATCTTACCATGAGTCTGTCAGTATGGCTCATATGTTGTTGTTACGACTCGTGGCCACTCTTTGTTCAATGGACTCTGAAAATGCACATCTTCTGGATCTCAAGTCATAAACATTCAGTACGGCTCATACCAGGATAGTATTGCTCATACTGTCAGTTGTCTGTTGGCTATGCACTTGTGTATTCTATCTGAAGTTCAGTTAAGGGTGCTAGATATGGCTCGTACTAGGATGATGCGACTCATAATGAGACTTACAACTAGTCATTTTCTGCTCCATTTTAGTTCCTTTTCCATAATCCAACTCCCGGACCTGAGTTTCCTGAAAACACGGTAAAAGCACCTCATACACGTATAAAAACACCTAAGTACAAGTATTTTCCTATGTTTTAAGCATCGAAAGTACCATAAATTTGTGGCACATCAATGCACTCTTATGGCTGCAGTTCTGCTGCAAGCGCAGGTACAAAATAACTTTAAAATATTGACCAACCCATTGACCAAATCTGACCCATGGCTGACCCATGTCTTTTAAACTTCTCCCACATCCCAAAAACTCCCATTTTTCTGCAAAATTTCCCCATTTTCTCCACTCCCCAACTACCAGTACAACTACCCACATTCTCCCATTAATTCCACCTTAAAACCTACCATTCCCTTGACCTCCTCCATTCCTATAAAACCCACCATTTTCCATCATCACCTCTCATTTCAAACACCACGTAAAAGAAGAACAAGGTTTAGGGCCAGCTACATTGTAGAAAATCTTTTCAAGTTTCAATTTCTTTTTACCACTCACTTCATTTGGTATGTATTCTTGAATTTCATATTTTATTCTTGAAATTTCATGGTATATAAAGTCTAATAAGCATAATATCCTTTATTTTCCATGACCCATGTTTTCCCCACTTCCCATTACTTATTCTTTATGTTCATAAAGAAATTGATGTTTATGGGTGTTGTGGGCAAGCTTGGACTTGCAAAATTAATTGGATTGTTATACCTTTTTCTTGTGCTCTTATGCTTTGAAACCTTTGTTGGGGGTAAAATCTGAGTAACCCACTTGCTTGAGATGCATGATTTTTCTCAATGATAGATAGGTTGACATATTTCTTAAGAGAAAATCATCATCTCTTCTTTTGTACTTGAATATGGATGAAAATGTGATAAGGTTGGTGAGTAGTGTGAAATGTGAAGTTGCTTTGTTGAATATGGGTTAAAATGGTCATTTGATATTTTCTGATGATAGATAGGGTAACGTCCATCTCAAGGAAAATCGTTGAGTGACCCAAATGGTTGTGATTATTGTTTGAAATGGTTGATCAATCTCTTGCAGAAATCTGAGTACCCCTTAGATAGTAATTGGGTTCATACTTGTGAAAAAGGGCATTATAAAGCATAAAAATTGATGTTGGTCACTATTGGGAAACTGCGGTTCGCGGATTGCACTATGCAAAATGAAGATTACAACGCAAGTGAGGGGTTCAGCTTCAGGTACACTGCCACCTCCTGTGTTGCACTTGTGAACCGTGAATTTCCACTTGTGAAATGCAGGTGCAATACAGGTGGTTCGTAATTTTCCTATGAATCTGCCTCGCACCTGCGAACCATGGGTCTCAACTTACGAAATGCAGGCCCGGCACAGGAGCTACCAGTTATTATACTATTGTTTTCTATTTTTGTTGGATATCCAATCTCTTTTTATTTTATTTTTAGCGTAGCATAGTTATTTCTTTTTTACTTTCTTTATGAAAAAATCAAAAAAAATATTGGTTTGTGTATGGTACTCACATGGTCTAGCAGGAACATGACTTCATCCAAGTGAACAGACAAGGGGAAGGACTCAACCTCCTCCAAGAGAAAAAGGAAGGCAACCGAGCTGCAAAACCCGACCAATAGCCGCGATGCTATAATATTTTGTATGACAAACATGAAGGAGTATTACCTCAACTATCAAGACAAGTCAATCATTCCATAGAAGTATTTTGACTTAGCAGGGCTAGGCGATGACTTCCCCAACACCAATGCACAATTCGATGATTGACATTGTCATACTTTCGCGGAGGCGCTACCAAATTTCTTTCCTAACCTGGTGCCAGAATTCTATGCCTCATATTAAGTGAGGAAAGATTCCATGAGGTATAAAAGGAAGGTAAATGAGTATTCTTTTCTCCCATCAATCATGGTTCGTGGAGTGGAGGTGGACATCATCCTAGATTCCATCTATGCTATTTATTAAAGTGATGAAATCGACTTAGGCACTGAGTTTAAAATAAGGGTGTCTGACAAAAAAATCAACGGAAATGGGTGGCCCACATTATTGCCAATGGTTAATCGATTTGGGATACCATGGGAGGATAAATTGCACGAGAAGACCTCAAATTTGAAGCCAAAGTGTGGATAGAGTTTGTATATTGCTGCCTTATTCCCTCTAAGAATGATCAGTGGATACACATTGAGGCTTCCATCCTAATTATTTGCATCATGTTTGGGGTGCCTATCTACTTTGGTGAAGTAGTTTCCACCTAAATGAAGAGAAAGACATGGAAACAAGGCCTTTCCATGCCTTACCCAGTGCTCATCAGCCTGTTATGTGAGAGAGTAGGGGTCCTACTATTTCCAGATGAAAAGCCTAGCTCCGCCACAGGTGTGGTTGGGGTTGAAAAGAAAAGGGATGCAAATGCTCCCAAGAGAAAAATAAAGAGGCTACAAACTTAGGATATCCCATAAGGCTCCACCACACATGACCATGATAAAGCCCCACTGGCTCTCTACCTCAATGAGCTAAATCCCGAGATGTCGATACATATTTCTGAGGAGGTACCACTCTAGGGGTCATCTCCACTACTTTCATGCTTCAGGATGAGTGGGCTCTAAAAGATGGCTGAAATGACACACTCTCATAATAACCAACTAAAAGTTTGGCCCAGAATCTACTAGACCTCATTCAAAAGTCGGTCAAGAAAGCCATAAAAGTGGTGTTTGATAGCTTGAATAAGTTGTGCTCCCGAGTTGATGTAGTTGAGGAAGCTGTCTCATCTCTCTGAGCTGACGTGAGGGAACTGAGAAGCCGAACACATATGGTTGAAATCGATATAAGCTTCCTTGACGAAGCCATGGCTGCCCCACACATAGCTCGAGGCCCTATTGACAACTTGTTTGCAAGCTTAGGGGAGGACGATGAGGCTGAACGTGGAGATAATGATATTGGAGTTGAGGTAGCCAATGATAATATTAATGATGAGGAGTAGCTGATTTAGGGAGTTCTTGCCCATCCTTGTTTTTAATTTACACATTAGGGACAATATAATATTCTTAGTTGGTGGTGGGGAGTGCTCTCCTTCTTTCTTTATTTGTGGTATTGACTCTTATTTCCCTTTTTGGGCTTGTTTGCTTTTGCTTTTGAGGCTTTTAAGTATTTAGTTTCTTTGCTTAGATGAATGAATGTCCTTTTTGGCCTGTTTTGAAATGTTTATTCTATTTTATTGTGAAGTGCCATTACCCAAATTGGTCTTATATTCCAATTAATTTTTGACCCGTGCTTTGCAAATTGCATTTGTTTATAGTAGATAGCAATAAAATCCAACAATTTTTCTATACCAAGGTTCTTCCCCAAGGAGAATTTTTTTTCTTTTTTGTTGAACCGGGTGAAATTTCCCTATGATAGATTGAGAGACGACTTTCTTAAGGGAAAATGCCATGTTTTTGAGTCATTTTGTGTTTACTTTAATTGGTACCACCAAATTTCTTTATGGAATAACAATGAATTTTGAACTTGAAAATGAGCACTCTCTTGTCATGTATTACAAGTTTCTTATTTGGCTTCTTGATTTGCAAGCTATCTTGTCTAAAGTCATGCCCTTAATTTTATTGTGAAAAATTGTTGAACTCCTACGAGTGTGATGCCTTGTGTGGTGAGGTCTTTTACTTGATTCTTGTGTGTGCACATTGTCTAGAACTTGCCTCAAAGTGTGATTCAAGGCGAAATTTTAGATGTAGTTGCACTTAAAAAATGATCTTAGGCTTTCTTTGGATACACACTTCACCAAAAAATGTCCTCCTTGAACATCAATCTTTGAGAGCCAATATTTAATCCTTTAACCCTTTTTCTTGGAAACCACATTATAAGCCTATTAATTCTCTTCTTTGGCACCCATCCTCCCTAATTGCTAGTGATGAAAGAAAAAGAAGGGAGAGGGGTTGAAGCCCAAGATTTGGGGAGGGATAAAGAAACAATTTGAAATGAGGCAAGAGCCTAAGTTTGGGGGTATGCAAAATAAGAAAATATGTGAGCTTCAATATGAGGTAGCACCAAATTACTTGTGAAAAAGAATGAAATGTTCGGGCGAAAAACCTCTAATCAATAGAAGAAAAAAATAAAGTTGAAAAGGTGCTATCTCTTTCTTAGATGAGGCTAAATGTAGAATCCAAGGTGTTACAAGGGTGTTTCTTGATGAAAAATAAGAATGATGAATAAGGAGAGACAAGGTAGAGTAATCTTACTGGTGTAGCGAGATGGTTAATTGTGTTTACAAAATGTATTAGAGAGGTTCTAGTCACTAGAGCTAAAATTAGTCCTACCCTTACCGCTAGCCATCAATATGACCCGCAATTCCTTAGTGATTCTGAGTGTAGCAACTCTACATTAGTGGCAAGTTACATGAAGGGAAAGCCTATGTGTCAAATGCGTATGCACTTGAATGTCTTTGAGAGAGTGAGAGTCTTTGCTTTATTCAATAATCCCTATATGTTAATAGCATGAATATAAGTGGGATTCTATTTTGTGTGAGTGACATCACTTCCTTGGGATACATGCTAAAATTGGGTTTTCAATTGAGAGGTGTGAATGAGACAAGTTGAGCAGTGAACTTTAAGGAAAACCTTGAATGTTAAATTGTCAATGACTTGAGATTCTTATTGAGAGTGCTATGATTAAAAATATCGACTGTTTTGAAGTGAAAAAATAAAAATGAGATATGCCAAATTCTTGTGGTTACCAATTGAGTTTGTACAATATGTTTTGAGTCTTCTTATTTTTATTGAGTAAGTGTGGGATTTTTGGGGTTGTCTTAAGCTTTAGAATTTATATGTGTACCTCTTGTGATGAGAATCCTTAATTCAATTTGTAGTAGTGAGAGACTGCCTTGCTTGAGGAAAAGCAATGGTTCAATTTTGGGGTTTTAGTAAGTTCGTAATTTACAAACTCATTAGGCTCTTAAGCATGATCTTTTCCATGGGTTTCACATCAATTAGGAAGGTTTAATGCTTTTTTATATTTGATTTTGTAGGTATTAAACTTAGACAAGGAAATTAAAGAAATTGAACAAAAAGCAATCTTCTGGAACATAGGAATATGTGTGTCACACTTTCGCACCTGCGAAATGCATGTGCTAATGCAGGACACACTGGATTGAGCTGAAGTGAACCTGTGAAACGTAGTTGCAAGGGCAATTCTTGAATAAAGCAGCAAAGACCTGTGAAGTATCCATGGTTCGCGGATGGGAACCTGCAAAACGCAGGTGCCACTCAAGTGGCTAGATTGGTGATTGGATAACATTATCCAACTCTGGCACAAATTAAATGTGGAAGCTTCCAAGGCAATTTGAGGAAAGCTGTACAAAAATGATAATATACAGAATTACCCTAATTTTACTCATACATGTCATAACTTGTACATCTTAGCTAGAAAATATAGAGAAACGTAGAGAGAGAAGTAGAAAAGTACATTGGTTTTCTTCTTCTTCTTTGCTATTCTTGAGTTAAACTCACCATTGTTGCAGATTTGAAAGATTAAATTTCTATTCAAATATGATGAATGTTAGAGAATCACCCATGGGTATCTTCTCTTTAACTTTATCTATAAGTAACTAATTTAATTGTTAGGCGTGTGTGCATGATTGGGGTTTAGAATGGATTGGGTGTTACTGATTTAGTCTTAAATTCAATTATAATGAATGAATCTAGGGTTTCCTCTAAGTTTGAATGCTATAATTCATGGTTGCAAACATTAGTTTACTTTTCTTATCTTGCTATTTATTGAAAGAGAGGAGTAAGATCAGGGTGAGGAAGCATTAGTGAGGAATTGGGTCATGCACTTGTGGGGTTGAGCTAGAGATAATGAAAATCCATTTTCGTCACCCATTAAAGGGTTGAAGCTAGAGATAGTTCAACTCTTCCTCAAGTTTTTGGTGGCTGGTTGATAGTATTGACCTTATTGTTTGAAAAAATCGAAGGCAAATTCACCCAAGTGGTTGAGAAATATCAGATTTAGCCTTTGCCATTGCTATTCATGCTATAATTGATATTTGAGACTAGTTAATAAACCCCAATCTAATTGATGCCCCATCAAAATCACATCCCCGGTTCATTCTCATTTCTTGCAACAATCAACTTGTCTTATTTTTACTTTGAAATTAGAATTCCATAGTTTTCCCCTTTCTCCCCAATTTTCCCCTTGTTACAATATAAACAATGATGCATGCCAAAATTGATTTACTTTATGACTCTTGGTTGATCTAGTTCAATTCTCAGTTGGATTCGACCCCGATATCCATTTGAAGTTTTTTTTTGACAACGATCAGTTCCATCTTCTTTAAAAAAGGATAGTTGTATTGAGCGTGATCAGGCACCCAAACCAAATCAATTTTGTACAATTCCTGAAGCCTATGTACAGTTCGACATACGATCCATATAACCCACAAATGACCTATATGTTGATTTGTAAGTCAATCCCCATAGGTTCTAAAAAGTAAACTTTTTGAATCTCCATATGTTGTTAACATATATCCTATATGCCCTACATACTGTCCATGTATGACTCCGTATACCAACTACTGAAGACCCCCAAAATTTCCAACTTTTAGGACTTTCATTAATGGCTCGACATACGATTGATATGTCAAATGTACGACTATATGTGGCCTTTGTCTGTTGAACTCAAAAATCTCAAAAAAATTGCTAAGTGTCAAGACCCCATATACGACTAACATATAGACCGGATGTCCAACATTGTGGTCCATTTGTGGTTCCACATCTTAAACTTTGAAACTTCAAAAATTCAAACCTTCTAAACCTCATATATTATTGAACATGAGGACTGTATCTCATATGTATAGTCCATACGTCCACCATACCTTGACACAGTTTGTCCTAGACTTAGTATTTGCAATGCTTTTCAACTCCAACCTTTTTGTACATCTAGTACACATTGAGATATCAACTTCAACACATGTACATATGTGATTTATTATTACTTAGGTCGAATCACATTAAATTTTACAACTCAAATTTCTGGAATGTTATATTATCTCTCCCTTGGAAACTGTAACATCTCATACTTTTTAAGCAATTTAACCAACGAAATAATTATATTAGAAATGTACAAGTTAAAAATTATCTATTTTCATTATATGACAAGAGCACATGGAGAAGTGAACTCACATGTATGACGTCTAATTTTTGACAAGTAACCAACCCTTTGGTTGCTAGAGTTCATGAGGCAGAGGTCAAGGCGAGGGAGAAATTTTCCGCAAAGCTTATGAGATAAATCCCAAAGCCAGGTCACCCGTCATGATGGAGCTCGCTCCACGAGGCAGTGATGGCGATAGTTATAAGTATGTAAGCTATATTTGTTTTATTTGTTTCATTTACCTTTTTGTATTGAGGACAATAACATAACAATCTGTATATATGATGATATATGTATATGGAATTAAAGAATAAACACCAAAATTCATCTGACCCAAGTAAAAATTGAAGTCAAGGAAGCCATAAGGATCTTCTAGCACCCATTTCCCTAATCGAATTTGGGTTTTTCTGTCGTTAATTAGAGAAGAATATTCTTGATCTCCAAGTTCTCCATTAATAAACCTTTAGTTGTGTAACGTAAGGATCTTGATTCTATCCTTTGTTGATTTGAGTTTTTATGATTATTATTGGAACACAATTATTGGCATAAGAATGCTTCCATTTTAATTATTATTGCAGACTATTTTAGGTATCATTGGGGTCTATAGGAGTTGTATCGCTATAAATTACAGTAGATAATTGGGATCTAAGGGTTTATTATAGTGGAGCTTCTGGAAGTCGCTCGTGAGGTATTTAAAAGTATCCTTTTCCTTTGAGTTGCATGAGCTCTTGTCATAATGACACTCGCGGAGTCATAGATGTATCAAATATTTCCATGAGTGTTCATATTGTTAGTTGATTGGGGAATAGTTGATTCTCTCTCATTCTTAATACCCTTTGTAGAATTCTGTCTGTAATGATGAACGGGCTATAATTCTATACATATCCATGATAGTAAAGTTAAATCTTTTCGTTGTCATCCACTCATTGAAATTCAACATCTTGTATAACATATTATTGATTGAAATGAGATCTTGATTCTCTTGTTCAGCTGATATATATGTTGGGTAAACGTTCCATCAGAAACCAAACCTATCTTGTATTTAATCCTAAAGAGTTACGACTATATGAGTTTATCTATGATCACATTGTGTCTAGTTTGGTTTTGAGCAAGGTTAGGCTAATTGTTTTACTAGTACATACTGAGTCCTTCACTTATATATATATATATATATATGACTTGATTATATTTGCACCACACTACCAAGGTATCACGAGCCGAGTCCATGCCCTGGACGAGACATGGTACTGGAAATCACAAGTAACCCTAAGTCAATCTATGATCTATCATAACACTGGTAATCTGAAAATCTGAGGCTATGTTTGGAAGCCATCTATATCTGATGAGTTGCTGGTACAAGCCCCCAGCTAACTCTAAAGTCTAACTATATGAAAAATAACTGAAGAAAAATAACATCGTCCTCGAAAGATGAGGAGTCACCACTGGTGCAGCCGATAACTCCTTGATAAGATATGTTAACGATGCTGAGACTGAGAACCTGCAGTTGTATCATAAAATGATACAACATAGAAGATATGCATCAGTACTTTGAATGTACTGAGTAAGTAGGAGAAAATATAACATGGAGAATAAAATAACTGAACTGTAATGACATGAAATGACCAACTGAGATGCTAAAACGTAATCTACTAAAATATTCAGAGATGGTCAAAATGACCCTGTCTGATGGTCAAAGACATGCCCTAAATCTGAGATACTAATCTAAACTACTATACTGAACTGAGTAATCTGAAACTGTTATGAGCTGAGCTAATTGAGATTGTACTAACTAATGGGAAAGTCTATAACCGACATATAATCACGTGAGCTGGATGTGGAGTCCAATTTATAAACCCCATCGGTAGGACCCAATATACTTTGCTAGGGTCTAACGGTATGAACCGGGTGATCAAAAGTCTGGGGCTATGAGGCAAATATTAATAACCTACAGCAGCAACGTAGTTCTGGGAACTTGGTTGCACTGGAACCCTGGTCCCCTCAGTGCTAAGTCCTACTCCCATTAGATAGTACTAGATTGACTACTAAGCTGATAACTCGAAACTGGGGCCCAAGACTAAGTAAGGAATACCTATCTAGAAGTACCATGAGAGTCCTATCGAACCGGATTCTGTAACTTGTGTTCTAAGACAGGCCAGAGCTGCTTATTTGGAAGCGTCGTAACCTTCTAAAGAATAAACTAAAATCTGAAGTTGGGAGTTCTAAGACTAGTCAGAGCTGCTTATCTAGAAGTATAATAACCGTCTAAGGAACCACTAAAGTCTAATATTGCAGTCTAATAATGTTAACTGGGAGGAACCACTGACACCTCGAGAAAAAGACTGTAGTCAAACTAATCAACTGACATTTCTGGGAAATACTGAGTATGCTAATAATCTGACTGAGACTGGAATAACATGCATCTGACTGAGATTTCAACATATACTAATAGTTTGAGGATCTCAGAACTGATAGAATAAAGCTATAGGGAAACTAGTCCAACATGCAAGATTTTACTTTTACTGAACTGAGAACTAGGGCTAAATCATTCCTCTAGATACTAGTTTCACAAAACATCTAGAAAAAGGGAATAAATAAGCAGGTAATATCATTAATAATATTCCATTTAAAATCTTAAATAAATTTGTCAGAAAACTTTCTACATTTCGAGTCCACAGGGCTGTAATCGATATAAGAAATAGAGAAATATTTTGGGGACACAAGGGAAGAACAATTCCCTTGTTCAATTCCCACATACCTAGATAATAAATCCCTGGAGAAGAAATATTGAACTTCTGAAACTGACAAGGAGCCTTAGTTCTTTCTTGAGAGGAATGACTTGGGTTCCTAGGATCGTTTTTCTGAAAGTTTAAGTGCGGAATGAGGGAGGTGAATCATTTAAACCCTATAAATTATCTGAAAATATACTTAAAATGATGTTTTTAGGGACTAAATAGGTGGGAAATTACAAAAATATCCCTGCAATAAAATCTGGAAAACTGCCCGGTAG
>JACEIK010000604.1:277372-291111 GCA_018107945.1 Datura stramonium
CTTTACATACTAATATATGTTATTCGTACTGATGCCCCTTCGCTTGGGGCCACTGCCTTTTGTGCTACTAGATCAGATAGAGGCCTAGATCGACCTCTACAGTAGAGGTTTGCTACTTTTAGATGTTGTTTAGTATGGTCCACTCTTTTTGGAGATGTTGGTTTTATCTGTCTAACTCTATTTTGAGTTTTGTGCATATTAGATGGGTAACTTAGGGCCCTCTCGGTCTCAACTATATGACTGTCAGATACTCTTAGAGGCTTATAGACAAAGAATGTGTGTTGTCCAATAAACTATTTATGGCCTTTCCGACCTTTTTCCATCCATTAAATAGTTGCATCCTTGTCGGTTTATTTATTTTTTTGTTAGCTGAGATGTTGTGACCTCGTCGGTCTAGTTGATTCTTTTGATAGCATCTTATCTCGATCCTTTCTTGGTTATGTATTCCTTTCTTGGACTATTTAAGTTATAATCAAAGTATGCTTTAAGCCCCTAGTGTGGCTACTTATTAAGGGGCCATTTGATGCTAAATCCCCAAAAGTGGCTATTTTTACTCAGCCCCCAGAAGTATCTATTGTTACTAAGCACCCGAAAGTGGATATTGTTATAAAGCCCCCAGAAGTGGCTATCGTGACTAAGCCCCCAAAAGAGATTATAGGTACCAGGCCCCTTGTGTGGCCAATGTTTGTTTAGTTTTAAAGCATATGACTCTTGGAGTGGTCATGATTTTATTTTATGTTATTTTCATAAAATAAAGAGAAACCTGTAAGTATGAGACTTAAAGTAAGTTAAGTAATTAGATTTAAAAGAATTTGAGTATAATATTTTAAGAATGTGTAAGATGTAATATTAAAATGGTTCTTATCATGTCTTCAGGTTTAGGTACCTGTAATGACCTACATGGTTAATTTAGGATTTTGAACCCATTTTTCAGTTTGACCCTTCATCATATCAATTATTTGATGATTCCAATAGGTTGGTAACATGTTTTACTATTGATTTACACTATTAGTTCATGTCCAGAGGATCTCAGATGAGTTTTAAGTGCTTATTCAAAGATTGATATTTTGATATTGTTGAGCTTAAATGGTACCAATTGAATCTAATGAGCTCCAAATTGTATTTTGATTGAAGCATTAGATCCTTATTTTGATTTGGAATAATTACAAAAAGAATCGTCGCATTTCGAGTTTGTATGCGGAAGTTATGACCTTTTTGGCATATATGACTATTGATGGTGTTGGTACAACCATAATTGCAGATATTAGAATGCAAATATGGTAAAGGGGCCGCAAATGCGGCAATCACTGAGATTAAAAACTTTCTCATTTCAGGATTTTTGTATTTTTCATATTTTGGGAGATAGGAAACTCTGATTGAAGCAATTTTTAATTCATTTTTCTTGGGAGAATGTTAGGTACGTGATTCTACCATTATCTTATTCATTTTATAAAAATACCCATTATATTTTCATTAAATAGATCTAGAAGTTGAGATTTGAGCCCCAAAAATAAGATATTAAAAATCATTGATTTGAAGGTCGATTTGTGAAAGGTTTTCGTTGATTTTTGGAACTTAAGGTGTATATAAACTAGATAAACTAATTTTGGCATTAGATGTCTTATTTGTGGATTGTTTCACTATTCAAACCGCATATGAGCATAATTTCCTAAAGCTAGGAAATTGTATTATGATGATTCATTGGTCGATTCGAATCCCGTTTCCGATGAAATTTCAAATTTGGATTCCCTACCAAATGGGTAAATTGATTTTTAAAGAAAATTAATGTTTTGACCTTGTGGGCTCGGGATCAACTTTTGTCACACCCCGAGCCTACACCCTGGAAGTAACACGGTAGTTGAAGCCACAAGTGATCCCAAGTCAACCCTTGGTCTATCATTCACTAGAATTCTGAGTAATCATGCACAACGCAACTTGAAACAATATCATAAAGCATTTATGAAAAACAAATCTAAGAACATAAAGTTCAAAACACTAGGATAATACTGATAAATCTTAAAATCATATCTGTCTGAAAGCCATCTAACTGAGGAGTTTCTAGGACAAGCCCCAAACTAACTCTAAGTCTAACTGAAACTAATAAATGACAGAAGGAAAGAAATAATGCCCTCGGATGATGAGGACTCATACTTCAACTGCTGGGATGAAGAATTTGAACTGCAGCGTCTAGCGGTATTGAGTCTGAGAACCTACAGCTGTATCATGAAATGATACAACATAAATGTATGCGTCAGTACTTTGAATGTACTATGTAAGTTGGAGAAACATAACTGAATATAAAGTCTGAACTGAACTGACATGCAATGACCAACAGGTAAGATGAACTGAACTACTGATGTAATCTGAAGTGATCAAGATGACCCTGTCTGATGGTCAAGGAAATGCCCTATGTCTGAAACACTAAGTGCGAGATACTATACTTAACTGAGTTAAACTGAGGACTAGAACTGAACTGAGCTGCTTATTCTTAAACTGGACTGGACTGGACTGACTAGTGGGAGAGTCTATAACCGACATATAACCACGTGAGCTGGACGTGGAATCTGATTCATACACCCCATCGGTAGGACCCAATATACCTTTCCAGGGTATAAAGGCATGAACTGGGTGATCACAAAAATTCGGGGCCAATTAGGCCAAGTAATACTATAACCTATGTTGGCAACGTAGTTTTGGGAACCTGGGTGCACTGGAACACCGGCCCGCTCGGTGCTAACTTCTACTCCCACTGGAAAACCTAAACTGAACTACTAAGCTGAGAGCTCGAAATTGGGGTCTAAGACTAGTCAGGGACGTATATCTGCATGTACCCTGAGAGTCTTATCGAACCAAGTTCTGAAACTGGATTCTAGACTGGTTAGAGCAGCTTGTTTGGAAGCGTCGTAACCGTCTAAGAACAAGCTCTAACTGAATTGGGGTCCTGGGGTTGGTCAAAGCTATATACTAGAATGTCATGACCACCTAATGGACCAAATAACTATAATCTGAGTCTGATTCTGATAATTGAGAGGCACCACTGACACCTCGGGAAAATACTAAAGTCAAACTGATCAGTTGATAATTTTCTGAATGATTCTGAAGAGATTCTACGTTCTAACTGGTCTGAATTACTAACAGTTAATAGAGAACTCAACTTATCCCAACAACATGTGAATTTTCATTCAAGAATTAAAGAAATCTCACCCAACAATGCTAAACTCATTCTTATCAATGGAATAATTGCTCAACATATATATAGTAAGAATTTCTAAGAAATTCAGCCCAAAACAATCTTCATTCAATCGATGGAATTTAATAAGCAAAATCATTACTTAAATGTTAGGGATTAAATTCACTTTTTTATGAACATTGACAAATTAATTAGGAACTGCTAAAGATAATATGGACAATCAACATGGATATTATTCCAGAGGAAGTTAACAAAAACTAACATGAAATTCATTCATATTCGAAAGCTCAAGGCTAAAACTAATAGGGAAATGATGGGAAAATTTTGGGGAACACAAGGGAAGGACAATTCCCTTGTTGAATTCCCACATACCTGACTAAAATTTCTCCTAGAGAAGAAGACTTGAACTGCTGCAATAGATGAGAACCCTAAGCTTGCTTAAGAGTTTCTTGAGAGGACTTTCGATAAGTTTCTTGAGAATAAATGTGAGAATGAGGGGAGGAACTGTCCAAACCCTCTAATAAGTCTAATTTTACGTCCAAAAATGACGTGGTTTAAAGCTTAGGAGAATAGGAAATTACTAAATAGCTCTTAGAAAATTGCTGGGAAAAACTGCCAGGGGACCCTAGCAGGTGACCTAACGAATCGTGGTGACTAACCACGACTCATGGTCACTCCCATCAGGTACACTGCCTTGGATCCTCAGTAGGTCACCACGAGGGACCCAACGAGTCGTGGTCTATGAACACGACTCGTTGTTACCAATCGTAGACCACACTATCTCATTCTGGAGATTTAAATGCTAAGTCCAGTAACGAGTCACTTAACGAGTCTTCGGCACTGATGACGCCTTGTTGCACCCACTCGTCAAGCACATTGGTCAACTAAATATATTCTGAACTCAGGCCTGACCACGAATGACTTAATGGGTCGTGGTCAGTGACCACGACTCATTTTGTCCCTCGTTAGGTACACTGCCTCCATCCATTACATTATCTAGCCTTCTCCTCAAGGCTCACCTAACGAGTCTTGAGGTTACATAATGACTCGTCAGGTGGGCCGTCCTGCAACATTTCTATAGTTTTTCATATTTTCTAATTTAAGTCCCGAAATTAGATCTTTAGTTTACGGAGCATTACAACGTCTCCCCTTTGTAAACATTCATCCTCGAATGTTAGAAAAACACACAGTAAGTATAAAAATAGAAATCAACTTTCCAATTACTGCTCATTTAACTCCAAAACTGCCGGAATGACTACCTCCGTTTCAAAATACATGGCTGAACTGAATTTACCTATCATACATACATTCAAAAACCATAAAAGAGACTTGAACATATGAACTGAGTCATGAAAACTAAATTGAGTTCTAGGGTCATAATTAATATCTCAAGTTATACTGGAGCCGGTAGGGAACAAGTGCGGTTATTTGGCCATCATATCTTCTTCGGCCTCCCACATAGCTCCCTCAACCTACTAATTTCTCCATAAGACTTTGACTTAAGCTATTTCCTTATTCCTCAGCTTACGAACCTGACGGTCAAGGATCTGGACTGGTACCTCCTCATATGAGAGACTATCATTTATTCCCACGCTGTCCAATGGTAAAACTAAGGTTGGATCTCCGATGCACTTCTTCAGAAGTGACACATGAAAAATTGGATACACAACTGCTAGTTTAGAAGGTAATTCTAACTCATAGGCTACATTGTCGATACGCCTCAAAATTCTATAAGGTCCCACATATCTCGAACTGATCTTCCCTTTCTTGCAAAACCTCGTAACCCCTTTCATGGGAAAAATTTTCAGGTATACCCAGTCATCAACTGCAAACGGCCAACTCTCTTCTTCGCACATCGGCATAAGATTTTTGACCGCTCTGAGCTATTTTCAACCTTTCTCGGATGAGCTGAATTTTATACATTGCCTCGTGAACCGAGTCTGGCCCTATCAAGGTAGCTTCACCAACTTCAAACCACCGTATAGGATATTTACACTTCTACCATATAATGCTTCGAATGAGGCCATCTGAATGATAGAATGGTAGCTATTATTGTATTCAAACTCGATAAGAGGCAACTGGTCATCCCAATTACCCTTGAAATCGACCATGAACGCTCTCATCATATCTTCTAAAGTATAAATAGTCCGCTCAGCTTTCCCATCTTTCTGCAGGTGAAAAGATGTATTGAGCTTGACCTGAGTGCCAAGTCCCTTCTGAAAAGACTTCCAGAAATGAGAGGTGAACTGTGTTCCCCTGTCTGAAATGATAGACAAAGGCACCCCATGGAGTCTTACTAACTCTCGGATGTAAAGTTTAGCATAGTCCTTAGCTGAATCTGTTGTTTTAACAGGGAGGAAATGAGCTGACTTAGTCATCCGATCTACTACCATCCAGATTGAGTCATGCTGTCGGCGAGTCTGAGGTAGACCTATAATATAATCAATATTCACTTCTTCCCACTTCCACTTGGGTATACTGATATCTTGGGTCATGCCTCCTGTCATTTAATGTTGTACCTTGACTTGCTGGCAGTTCGGGCACTTGGCTATGAATTCAGCGATGTCTCTTTTCATGTCGTTCCACTAGTAAATATCTCACAAATCTTGGTACATTTTGGTAGCACTGAGGTGAATGGTGTATCTCGAGTTGTGTGCCTAAGCCATTATCTACTGTTTCAACTCCCCAACATCCGGTACACACAACCTGCCCTAGTAATGAAGCAGCCCATCTCCCCCTTGGGAGAAAGCCTCAACCTCCTTTCTGAGAACTGCTTCTTTAAGTTTAAGTAAAACTGGATCTTCATCTTGTCTGGACATAACGTCAACTACCAAGGATGAATCCGACCCGCTTTGCATTACCATGCTACCTTTAGTTGAATCCACAACCTGCACCCCTAACAGGGCTAGCCTGTGAACTTCTTTCGCTAGCTCCCTCTTGTCTTCCTCAATGTGAGTTACACTTCCCATACACCGTCTGCTTAGGGAATCATCCACCACATTGGCCTTACCCGGGTGATACAGCACACTCATGTCATAATCCTTTAGCAGCTCCAACCATCGTCTTTGTCGTAGGTTTAGGTCCTTTTGGCTGAACACATACTGAAGGCTCTTGTGATATGTGAACACATCCACGTGAGCCACATACAGGTAATGTCTCCATATTTTAGCGCGAATACCACCACTGCCAACTCCATGTCATGAGTTGGATAATTCTTCTCATGAAGATTGAGCTTCCTTGAGGCGTAGGCTATCACTTTGCCCCGCTGCATCAAAACGCCACCGAGTCCAACTCTGGAAGCGTCACAATAAACAACCAACCCATCTAATCCTTCCAGCAAGGTTAGCATTGCAACTGTAGTGAGTCAAGTATTCAACTCCTAGAAACTCTTCTCACACTCATCGGACCACAGGAATTTCACCTTCTGCTGGGTTAACTTTGTCAGAGGAGATGCTAGGGATGAAAAACCTTCCGAAAACCATCGGTAATAACCCGCTAATCCCAGAAAACTCCTGCTTTCAGTAGGAGAGGTAGGTCTGGGCCAATCCTTCACTGCTACTATCTTATGAGGATCTACTTGTATCCCTTCACCAGAGACCACACGACCTAAGAAAGTCATAGATTTTAACCAAAATTCACACTTGCTGAACTTGGCGAATAACTGGTGGTGTCTGAGTGTCTATAGTGCTATCCTCAGGTGATCTGCATGCTCTTCCTCATTTCTGGAGTATACCAGAATGTCGTCGATAAATACAATAACGAACATATCCAGATACTGCTTGAAGACTCTGTTCATCAGGTCCATAAAGGCTGCATGGGCATTTTTGAGTCCAAAGGACATCACCACAAACTCGTAGTGACCATACTTAGTTCTGAATGCTATTTTCAGTATATCACACTCTCTGACCCTTAACTGGTGGTATCCTGACTTGAGATCGATCTTGGAGAAACAACTGGCTCCCTGAAGTTGGTCGAAGAGGTCATCAATTCTAGGTAGGGGATATCTGTTCTTGATAGTGACTTTATTTAGTTGACGGTAATCTATGCACATTCTGAGGGTACCATCTTTCTTTCGCACGAATAGAACTGGAGCACCCTGGGGAGAGATGTTGGGTTTGATAAAACCCTTGTCAAGAAGATCTTTTAGCTTCTCCTAAACTCCTTAAGCTCTGCTGGAGCCATTCTCTAAGGAGGGATGGAGATAGGCTGAGTATCTGGGAGGAGATCTATTCCGAATTCTATTTCCTGTTCAGGGGGAACTCAGAGAAGATCCTCAGGTAAAACATCTTGGAACTCACTAACTACTGGAACTGACTGGTTTGTTGGGGTCTCAGAGTTGGAATCCTTGACCTGAACTAGATGATACAGAAATCCTTTGGAAATGAGTTTCTAGGCTTTAAGGTAGGAAATAAACCTACCCTTAGGCGCTGAATTGTTGCCCATCCATTCTATCATTGGATCATTAGGAAACTGGAACTTAACAACTCTAGTTCTGCAATCAACTGATGCATAGAAGGAGTGTAACCAATCTATGCCAAGAATAAGGTCGAAGTCGACCATGTCTAGCTCTACGAGATCAGCTGGAATTACTTTTCTCAGGAATTAAACTAGGCAGTTTCTATACACCCGGCTTGCTCTAACTGACTCGCCAACTGGGGTAGAGACTGAAAATGGTTCTAAGAGGACCTCTGGACTGATGTTGAACTGAACTTCTATATAGGGAGTCATGAACGAAAGAGTGGCTCCTGGATCTAAGAGGGAATACACGTCTAGATGGAAGAGATGTAACATACCAGTTACTACGTCAAGTGAGCTTTCCTGATCTTGATGGGAAGATAGAGCATAGAAACGATTTTGGAGCTAACCGCCATCTGTACCTGATGTCTTAGTCTGCTGGGTTGGTCGACCTGCTAGAACTGATGCTATGGTGGATTGTGATCTTCCTTGCCCTGATGATGGGCACTCCTTAAGTAGGTGTCCAAGCTGTCCACACCTAAAACAGCCCTCTCGTCCCTGAAGGCATTTTCCCGGGTGGTTCCTACCACACTTGGGACTACCTAGATACTTGTTTCCCATACTATGAGCCTGAGACTGAGTGCCAAATGACCCACCCCTTTGATCCTGACGAGATCAAAAGGTTTGGATGCTATCTGAGCTAGGTGCTGGGGTCCTCTGATGTTGCTGCTGTGGGTGTCTACCACCGCTAGATCTCTGGTGGCTAAAATCTGAATGACCAGTTCATGCCCACTTTTTCTTACATTCCATATCTTTCAGCTTCTTTGCTTCAATCTGCTGGGCATAAACAATCGAGCTAGAAAGGTCCATGTCCTTAATCAGAATATCGGTCCTGCACTCCTTGAGGACCAAATTTGACATTCTATTTACAAATTTCAGCATGCAAGCCCTTGGCTCAGCTACCATCTCCGGAGCATACTTTGATAGTCTGGTAAAATCTAGAGCATATTCCTCCACTGTTCTATTTCCCTGACGCAGATACATAAATTCCTCCATCTTAGCCTCCCTCATCTCACGAGGGAAAAACCTTTCCAGGAAAGCTATGTGGAATTCTTCCCACTTCACTGGTCCTGCTTCTGTTGGCCGTCCTTCCTTCCACTGGTCATGCCATACTTGGGCTACTCCTTTCAGCTGGTAGGAAGCCAAATCAGCACTTTTAGAGGAACTAACACCCATAATTCAAGTGATCTTTGGGTCCTCTCCCACCTTCGTTCCATGAAAATTTAGAGGGTTCATCTGGGTAAAATCCCGCACCCGAGCAGCAACTGCAGACCCATTTGTGGCTATCGGAACCACCTGTTGATTCACCTAGTTAGTGATTGTTTGATCCAACAATTGAATGGTCGCCCTGAATTCAGCGGTAGATATGAATTCATCCTGAGGAACTGCCGAGGTTGAAGGGGCGGGTTTGTTGGCGTTACAAGCCCTTCATCCATTTCCACGTTGGGGAGGCATTGTTCACTGAAATAAAATAGAGCACGAGTTAGAAGGGCGTTTCTATAATTGAACATTAACGCATGATAAAGACTACGAATAAAAGGGAATTTTCCTAATAACATATTGTAACCTCCTCTTCATAAGTGTGGCGTGCTTCACACCCATGAAAAGGACTCTACTTGATGTGGCTTTCAGAAATTACGAGGATACTCTAAAGCTAGTTCTTTGATACCAAGTTTGTCACGTCCCGAGCCTACACCCTGGACATAACACAGTACTTGAAGCCATAAGTGACCCTAAGTCAACCCCTGGTCTATCATTCACTAGTATTCTGAGTAATCATGCACAGTAGAACTTGAAAAAATATCATAAAGCATTTATGAAAAACAACGCTGAGAACATAAAGTTCAAAACACTAGGATAATACTGATAGATCTGAAAATCATATTTGCCTGAAAGCCATCTAACTGAGTATTTGCTGTGACAAGCCCCCAGCTAACTCTAAGTCTAACTGAAACTAATAAATGACAGAAGGAAAGAAATAATTCCCTTGGATGATGAGGACTCACACTTCAACTGCTGAGATGAAGAATTTGAACTGTGACGTCTAACAGTATTGAGTTTGAGAACCTGCAGTTGTATCATGAAATGATACAGTATAAAAGTATGCATCAGTACATTGAATGTACTGAGTAAGTGGGAGAAACATAACTGAATATAAAGTCTGGACTAAATTGACACGCAAAGACCAATAGGTAAGCTGAACTGAACTACTGATGTAATATGAAGTGATCAAGATGACCCTATCTGATGGTCAAGGACATGCCATAAGTATCAAACAATGAGTCTGAGATACTATATTGAACAGAGTTAAACTGAGGACTAGAACTAAACTGAGCTGCTTATTCTGAAATTGGACTGGACTAACTAGTGGGAGAGTCTATAACTGACATATAACCACGTGAACTAGACGTTGAGTCCTATGTATACACCCCACCGGTAGGACCCAATATACCTTTCCAGGGTATAAAGGCATGAACAAGATGATCATAAAAATCTTGGGCCAATTAGGCCAACTAATACTATAACCTACGCTGGCAATATAGTTCTGGGAACCTGGGTGCACTGGAACCCTGACCCACTTTGTTCTAAGTTCTACTCCCACTGGAAAACCTAAACTGAACTACTAAGCTCATAGCTCGAAACTGGGGTCCAAGACTAGTCTGGGACGTATAACTACATGTACCCTGGGAGTCTTATTGGACCATATTCTGAAACTGGGTTGTAGAATTGTCATAGTTGCTTGTCTGGAAGCGTCTTAACCGTCTAAGAACAAGTTTTAACTGAACTGGGGTCCTGGGGCTGGTTAGATCTATAAACTAGAATGTCATGACCGCTTAATGGACCAAATAACTATAATGTGAATCTGATTCTGATAATTGAGAGGCACCACTGACACCTCGGGAAAAGATTGAAGTCAAACTGATCAGTTTACAATTTTCTGAATGATTCTTAAGATATTCTACATTCTAACTGGTCTGAATTACTAATAGCTAATACAGAACTTCACTTATCCCAACAACACAGGAATTTTCATTCAAGAGTTAAAGAAATCTCACCCGACAAGGCTAAACTAATTCTTATCAATGGAATAATTGCTCAAGATATATATAGTAAGAATTTCTATGAAATTCAGCCCAAAACAATCTTCGTTCACTAGATGGAATTTAATAAGCAAAATCATTACTCAAAAGTTAGGGCTTAAATTCACTCTTGTACGAACATTGACAAATTAATCAGGACGGATATTATTCCAGATGAAGTTAATGAAAACTAACATGAAATTCATTCGTATTCGCAGCTCAGGACTAAAACTAATAGGGAGATGATGGGAAGATTTTGGGGAACACAAGGGAAGGACAATTCCCTTGTTGAATTCCCACATACCTGACTAAAATTTCTCCCGGAGAAGAAGACTTGAACTGCTGCAATAGATGAGAACCCTAAGCTTTCTTAAGAGTTTCTTGAGAGGACTTTCGACAAGTTTCTTGAGAATAAATGAGAGAATGAGGGGAGAAACTGTCCAAACCCTCTAATAAGTCTGATTTTATGTCCAAAATGATGTGGTTTAAACCTTAGTAGAATAGGAAATTACTAAATAGCCCTTAGAAAATCAATGGGAAAAAACTGTCAGGTGACCCTAACGGATGACCTAATGAGTCGTGGTGACTGACCATGACTCATGGTCACTCCCGTCAGGTACACTTCCTGGGATCCTCAGTAGGTCACCACGATGGACCCAATGAGTCGTGGTCTATGACCACGACTTATGGTCACCAATCGTAGACCACGCTGTCTCATTCTGGAGATTTAAATGCTAAGTCAAGTAATGAGTCACTTAATAAGTCGTCGGCACAAATGACCACTCATTGCACCCACTCGTCAAGTACACTGGTCAACTAAATATATTCTCAACTCAGGCCTGACCAAGAGTGACTTAACGGGTCGTGGTCAGTGAGCACGACTCGTTATGTCCCTCATTGGGTAAACTGCCTTCCTCTATTACATTATCCAGCCCTCTCCTCACGGCTCACCTAATGAGTCGTGAGGTTACTTAACGACTCGTCAGGTGGGCCATCCTGCAACATTTCTGTAGTTTTCCAAATTTTATGATTTAAGTCCAAGAATTAGATTTTGAGTTTCTAGGGCATTACAACTTTCCTCTTGAATTTTGACCCGATTTGTAATATCTCAATATGGGTATCTGTTATACTTGAGAATTTAAGAATCGAACCTGAAAGTGAATCAAAGAAAAACTGGAAAATGTTGCAGCAGTTGCAGAACGAGTCATTGAACGACTAGTGAGGAGGCCCCATGAGTCCTCAGGTGACTCGTGGGAAGGCCTAAAATTATGAGGGACTCGAGGTCCCCTAGGCAATGTAACGACTCATGGTCAGACACCACAAGTTGTCATTTCAGTCATAGGGTGGTTCTAGAGGAAGATTGCAAAATTGATGCAGTGCACTTGACGCGAGGTGGCAACGAGTCGTGGCTACTGGGGATGAGTCGTCATGTCACTTTCTAGGAACCTCGGCAGACCATTTATCCAATGAACTTGATGAGCAAACCAACGGATCGTGAACCCTAGTGACGAGTTGTCGGGTCGTCCGTTAGGACCCCTTAACTATAATTTTCAACGATTTCATTAAGGGCTTATCCATAATTCCTAAGTTCTAAGGGCCTATACTACGTCGTTTTAAGCTTGTAATAGAGGTTTTTTAGCAGGGAGAAACCTATCTTAGGCCATTACTTAATGCATGCAAGGTTGGGGGTTTGAGGAGAAGAATCAAGGTGAATTCTCAAGGTTTTCAAAGAGAAATCTTAGCTGGGAAATTAAGAAGAGTTAGGATTCTTTAATCCCATGTATGTAAGGCAATGAGTGGGTGCTTCCTTCCACACCCATGCCCATTCCCTATCAATTTGTGATTGGTTTGTAATGATAAAGTGTGGGGTCTCATTCAGTTGCATGATTATTACTTCTCAATTCATGGGTATGATGAAATTTAGTTGGTAATGGTGATTTTACCAAGCTTGGGTGGATTCTAACTTAATTTCTTTTACAAAAATTATTTTCTAAGAATTAAATGTAAAACACCCATGTGTGGATAGTTCATAGTAGAATGTGATGATGATAGAATAGATGATGAAAATTATGTTTCCAACCTTACCCATGATTTTTATGATGTTTTCAAAGAATGTTAAATAGACCCAAGTATCATAGAGCTTTCGGTGATGCCCATATGATGTTTTCAAATTGTGATTTTCCCTGACATGAGCTTACCACATAGTTGAGATGAAATTTTCCTTTAACCCTTATTATGAATTCTAGTTTGTGGTATGTTTCAAAGTAAAGTCTTCTCTATGTGTAAATCCATAATTAATATGTATATTATTTTCGAGCTTTGTCAAGGACAATGTTAAGCTTCATTTCACATGATGTTGAGTCTAACTGTCATTTCCTTATGAGCTTTCTCAATAGATAATGTTTAGCTGAGCTTCATACGATGTTAAGTTTATGCATGATTTCATGATGAACTTCGTCACTAGAGGATGTTGAGCTTTATATTTATACGATGTAGAGCATTTCATGTTTTGGGAGAAGAGTCTAGCACCGTGCGGGCTAAGGGTCGACTACCCTATGCCCCAGAACTACGCGCCAATGTAGGTTGATACTATTAAATTATTGGGTCCTCCCTTGTGAGGTATTCCCAGCCCGATTGGCCCTTCATCTTGATATCGATATTATGGTATCTTCCATCGCCCTGGCAAGGTTATGGATGGCTCTACCCACTTGAGTGTGATAGTTGGAACCACATAAGCTCTATCATGGTATGCCGGTTAAGCGACGAGTCTCCCACGGTCTGTATTATTCATATTTGCATACTCTTTACTGATAATGATTACTTATGCATGTGTGTTCGTAAAGTAAGGTTTGACTCATTGTTCAAATTTTAATATAAATGTTATGTTTCATCTTTGAGTCATTCAAGTCAATCATGATGTTCTAAAGCTATGCATGGTCATGTTATGATAGGAG
>JACEIK010000604.1:299925-315637 GCA_018107945.1 Datura stramonium
CATGTATTACTGCTATTTTTCACTTTTTCCTATTTCTATTGTGATTTCTAGGTTAGCTTCCTATAGGTAGTACTTTTCATGTCTTTTATATTATATATTGTCTTCTAAGCTTGATCAGCTTATGATGCCTACTGAATATCCCATGTTTTTGTACTCATACTACAATTTTGTATCTTTTTCTAATGCAGTGTCAGTACGAGTCACCCTAAGCATGGTGACTTTAAAGACTATAACTAAGTTGGTTTAATATATCAAGGATGGGTTTCTCGAGGTATGATGAGAATGAAAATGCTTTAACAAAGATCATAGTTTCTTCTATAGTCTTATGACATCAGTGTATCAACAAGGATTCAACAGTCCAGTGATGAAGGAAGTACATATACTATTATATTAAAGAAAGGTTAAAGTTGTGAAGGACTAGCGGATACCTGTCCATCTTTGTCACTACAACTGTATGTATATCATGTCATACCTACACAATCACTATCTGACAATCATACCATCGATGATATAATGGGAACACGCCTTTGCCACATCACTATACACATATGCCAGAGGGTCCTATGTTTGCCCTTTCAATCATGACCTGTAGGGGACTCTAGAAATCCATGTACTGTATACTCAGCCATATGAACCCTTCATCATACCTGTCTGTATACTCATGTATGTACAGCCAGCTAGATGAACATTTAGTCATACCTGTCTGTGTACTCACTCATACTGCTTGCCCAGATGCTCACCTCAGGCATGAGCCACTCATAACCCAAAAATCACTCACCGGCTTGATCATACCAACTTGCTCATTCGGATTTTCCCCTCGGCCATGAGCCTTCCGCTCTCAACATATAGATTCACTTTTTCACTTCACATACCTCTTTATTTACTCACCTGTTTATCACAGATTCCACCTATCATTTTTTTGAATAGCATATCACAATTCAATTTATCAACAAGATCACATATTCAACAAGAATTATGCATTACAAGTTATAACACAATCATGACTTGGAGCCGGTTCAAAATTTATCAGTTAATACATCATTTATAACCAAAAATTCAATTGTTGGGGTGCAACTGGCCCACCGCGAGATTGGGCTTCACTGCAGCGGCATCATTGCCACCGCCACAATCTTCCAGTGCTACTATAGCAGTCCTGTCCAGGCAGTACTGTCCAGGCAGTACTGTCCAGGCCATGAGCCTTCCGCTCTCAACATATAGATTCATTTTTTCATTTCACATACCTCTTTATTTACTCACCTGTTTATCACAGATTCCACCTATCATTTTTTTGAATAGCATATCACAATTCAATTTATCAACAAGATCACATATTCAACAAGAATTATGCATTACAAGTTATAACACAATCATGACTTGGAGCCGGTTCAAAATTTATCAGTTAATACATCATTTATAACCAAAAATTCAATTGATGGGGTGCAACTGGCCCACCGCGAGATTGGGCTTCGCTGCAGCGGCATCATTGCCACCGCCACAATCTTCCAGTGCCACTGTAGCAGTACTGTCCAGGAAGTACCCCAACCTAGTTGTCCACCTAGAGTCCCCTCAAATTGTTCTTTAAAAGCAGTTCACCCCGTATGCATAGACTCCATTAATTAATCCCTATAGTCACTTCACCTTTCTACCTTAAGCAAGGACAATCAAAATGACACGAACCAAACAATCATATCACACAAATGCAACAAGTGAACTTACTAGTCCCTTAACTTACCCAAACATAGGTGCTTCTCAATTTCCCATGCCCTTGACATACCCTAGTCCCTCATTCAGGCCTCCCTCAGAGATAGCCCTCAACTAAGACAGAATCTAATATTCTAGGTTCAAGACTCTTTATACCTATGAAGTTTAATACATGTGGATTTTATCCCCACTATCCTATTTCCATCTAATTTCCTCCGTCTCATAGACATTTATTGATTATAATAGATTTTAATGGTGATTAACTTGAAACTTCTCCCTACTCATTAATGGCATATCAATAAAAGTCTAACACGAAAGTGAGTAAGCCATAGGCTACCTGGGTGCCAAGCTATTGTCGAGAAATACCTAACTACGTGATGCCTCAAGTTCTGAGTTCTTGCGAAAAATTGTCATGAAGGAGGGTGAAGTCTTGCCTTCTCTAGCCTCCTTGCTTCTCTTTTCTTATTTTGAAATGCTAATTTCTGTTCTTGAGAATTTTTATTCAACACCCCTTATGGACATAGGTTTTTAAATCCTAACTTAGATAGGATTACGGAGTTCTGACCCGCGTCATCTACTGGTGTGAGGGTACTTCCGCTGCAGTGATTCTATCATACCGGAAACAATCCACCGCGGCGGCCCTCCGTCTAGGCTGACCCATGTTTTTCCTTAACCTAATCAAAATTTTCCGTCACATAATTCCTTAAATTCGGGGACTTATCCCAGGCTTGTAAAAATTTAAATTTACCCATGCTTAGGCCATCAGATTTCTATAATGACCGAACAGGTCGTGACATAACTCTAGAGGATATGGGGGTAATTGTTCATTCTATACTGGGTTGGATTGTTCGTGTTATGCCATATGGCTTAAAGATGTTTTACAGGAAAGGATTGCAATTATTTAGGTTTATTAAGGATCTTATATGGAACTGATGCTACCTTGTTGATGAAAACTACATTGACAGATACAAAGAGTTACACATCGTTACAAATGTATCTGGGATATATGGATAAATATGCGAAGCCTTTTAGGGTGGTCAGTTGTTCTACATCTTTGGTTTGAAAATAGAATTGTAGGAATAGTGGGTGAAGCATACCCATTTGAATATTTGTATGGAAATAGAGATTAATTTCTGGCTTAGTTGCTTCATCTTGATAAAACAAAACTATCAAACTTTTAATTAGCACATTTAGCCTTGGATAAGGCCAATTTCAAATAGAAATACCTAGAATTGACTCAGAATAAGCAAGGATCCTTTTATGGCAGAAGAAAGGCATAACTCAAACTTACGACGTGTTACAATGTATGTTTCAGGGTTCTAGCTACTAATAACGACATTGACAGATTTGAAAGAAATATTAGTAGGTTCAGAGTATTTTACTAGTACAGAGTTAGTAGTGGGTTTTGGCTACAGTTACTTGATTGTGTTTACTACGATAGGTTTTGATGAATTGATTCCTTTCAAAACTATGATTATGATTGAATTAAGTACTGCTTATAGAGGTTCAAATATATGAGAATAAGTTGTTTTGAGAATTATTTGTTTGAATAATGGAAATACAACCTTATGGGCTATAACAAAAGGGGATCTCACATTCAGGGCGAATAAGAAGTACTAAAGATGTAAATTTTTCTTGAGCTTTCTTGCATGAGGTCTACAACTAGTTTTATTCTAGCTTCTCAATCGTGTCGATACTTTTTTAACCCCTTCGAGGATGAACAAATATTTAAGTGGTGGATGATGTAAAGACCCACATGGTCGATTTAGGATTTTGAACCCATTTTTCCAGCTTGACCCTACCTATAACTTCATTATGTCATTTATGACTTCAGGGGATGGGTGGCAGAATCATGAGGTCATTAGGAAATGATTGGATGAGATTGTCAGTTTAGAGGGTTTGAAAGTTGAGAAGTTTGGACAAAGTCAACATTTCAAGTTATTGAGTTCGGATTCAAATGACAGTCCCATTAGGTTTAATGGGTGATTTTTGAGTTAGTTGGATGATTCGAATGAATCCCGAGGTATTTGAGAGTGATTTGAGCACTTGATTTTATTTTTAAGTTTTAAAGAAGCTAAGTTTTACCATGGTAAAATTTTGGTCATGAAGATCTCGTATTGATAATTTGATGATTCCAACAGGTCTAGAACATGTCCTATGATTTATTTATACTATTAGTTTGTGTTCGGAGTGTCTCGGATGAGTTTCAAGTGCTTATTCAAATATTGATATTTTGATGTCATTGAGCTTAAATGGTACAACGTAAAGCTAATAAGATCCAGATTGTGTTTTGATTGAACCATTAGATGTGTATTGTATTTTTGGAACCATTACAAAAATAATCATTGCATTTCGAGTTCATATGAGGAAGTTGTGACCTTTTTAGAATATGTGACTATTGTTGATGCTGATCCAACTGCAAATGGGAACCGTGGACTACAAATACGGTACTGCAAACGTAGCACTGGAAATGAAATAAAGGGACCGCAAATGAAGCAAGGACCGTAAATACGACAATCACGGAGTATAAAAGTTTTCAGATTTTGGGAGTTAGGAAACTATAATTGAGGCGATTTTTGATGCGTTTTTCTCAGGAGAATGTTGGGTATGTTATTCTACCTTTATCTTGTCCATTTTTTAGAATATCCATTATATTTTCATGCTTTTATTCATGAAATGGATGTAGAAGTTATGATTTTGAGTTCTAAAGATAAGAAACTGAAAATTATTGGCTTGAAGGTCGATTTGTGAATGGTTTTTGTTTATTTTTGGAACTTAAGGTCTGTATACAATAGATAAACTAATTTTGACATTAAATTTTTGATTTGTGGATTATTTCATTTATGTAGAATCTCGTTTTTGAAAAAATTTCATATTTGGGCTCCTTACCTAATAGGTAAACTAATTTTTAAAGAAAATTACTATTTTGAACTTGGGGACTCGGGGTTAACTTTCCTCTTGAAATTTTGACTCGATTTGTAATATGTCAATATGTCAATATGGGTATCATTAACTTGAAAGAAAAACATAAGGCTTAAATGATGTCCTCGAATGATGAGGACTCACCCAAAGCTGAGACTGTGCTAAACTAGGGCGAGAGCGAATCTAACAATGGGGCTACGACTAATCTCCCAAGCCTATATCATGAGATGATATAGCATAAAAGTATGCAATCAATACTTTGAATCTACTTAGTATGTAGGATAAGTAAAATAATAAACTGAAATCCTAAGTATGAAATAGTCCAAAACATGAGGTTTTGATCATAAACTGAATATAATGGCTCAAGGTTTTCAAAACTAAATCATAAGGCTAGACACGAAAGAAATCACATGTAAAATCTCATAAATTTAATATTGAGCCAAAATATCATAATTCCTAATATCGTGAAGCATAAACATGAATATGTGTAGAAAATCATCAAACAGTAGGAGATTCTCATAATCGACATACTCCAAGTGAGAATCATGGAGAAGCATAAACATGAATATGTGTAGAAAATCATCAAACAGTAGGAGATTCTCATAATCGACATACTCCAAGTGAGAATCATGGAGCCCAGCTTGTAACCCTTGTTGGGAGGTAGGTTCGTACCTTGCTAAGGGTAAGAACCATGAAGACATAATATCACTCATGTGCCCATCGGGCATGGGAGACACTCTCAAGGAAGACGACCCCATCATGGCTACGGTGGCACAAAATTTTGAGACCTCAGTGCGCTGGAACCCCAACCCATTCGGTGTTAAATACTACTCCCAAAACATACATAGTGCTCATATCATAATCATGAAACATGTTTGGTTTTTCATGCTCTGGTTAGGAATCATGAAATTCTTAAATTTCCTAACATATGTGAACTAGTCATAATACATAATCTTGATATTCATGAAATTCATGCATAATTGATTAAGCCATCATAACTTGAAAATAGAGATATATGAGAGTTTTTAATAGAAATAATGTAATTATAAGCATAAAACCTAAATAGAATCATGAGAGAAACAATTTCATAAGAGATCATTGAGTTTTTCATCAAAAAGGGCCTAACCTTAGAAATTTATGAAAATCATAGTTGGAGACTTGAACGAATTGAAATCATCTAATTGAGCATGAAATTAGACATGAGGGTCGAAGGAATCCCCCATTCATGACCCCATATACCTGGGATTGATGATCCTTGCTTAGACTTTAGACCCAAGAGAATTTGAGAAGAAAATGAAGAACCCTAGTTTTTCCTTGGGAGATGATTTCCATCTTAAAGTCTTTGAAAAGAATGAGGGTTTAGACTAAACATAATCCCCTAATAAGCCCTTTAGAAAATCCAAAATGACCTCACTTAGGAGATAAAAACATAGAAAGTTATAAAAATACCCCTGAGATTCCTCATTAAAATATGTTCAACCAGTGATACGGCTCGTACCACGACTCGTGGTACCCTAGGACGACATATGGTGATCCTTCATGGTCATTGGAGCCATGTTGGTGAATCTCTGTATCTCTTCTTAGGATTAGATAGTACGTGTCATACAAAGGTCCTAGGAGTTGTGACATGCACTCGTACCTCATATAGCCAAGTTGGTTATTCTCTGATCTTCATACCACGGCCAGATACTACGAACTCTACCACCCTACCACGAGTTGTCCCTTGGCTTGTGGTATCTAAAAATCCTGAAAACTCAACTGATCGCCACAGGTCACGTCACGATCTGTGGTTACTCACCACGAGTCGTGATATGACTTGTTCTAAGGAATTTTTTTGTCTAGTTATGTTGGTATTTTGCTAGTTCATGCTCCAAATCTAGGATCTAGTCTTAGGTACTTTTGGGGTGTTACATTATCTCCCCCTTGGGAACATTTGTCCTCGAATGGAGACTAAATAAGCTGAAAAGGTACGGAAAGAGCAGCAATCCCAAAACTGAAAGCTATACACTAAACACTGATGGAGGAACTGAATTTGAACTGATATACATATATTGGACTTAATTCATGAAACATGAATGCATACTAAGACATGAAAGGATCTGAGAGACATGAAACTACCATGAAATTAAATAGAGTACTAAGGAGGAAACTAGTACCTCATGCTGAAATTGAGCTGGAAGGGAAGAGGTGGGTACTTGGACATCATATTTTCCTCGGCCTCCCAAGTAGCTCCCTCTATAAGATGATTCCTCCAAAGGACTTATGTTGAGGTGAACTCTTTGTTTGTTAACTTTTGAACCTGATGGTCAAGAATCTCAACTGAAACTTCCTTATAAGTGAGGCTATTCTTCACTCTGATGCTCTTTATAGACACAACTAAAGTTGGATCCCTAATGCACATTTTCAACAATAACTCATGGAAAACTAGATGCACTGATGCTAACTCTATGAGCAACTCCAACTCATAGGCCACATTGCCAACCCACCCCAGAATCCTGTAGGGACCAACATATCGGAGACTAAGCTTCCCCTTCTTTCCAAACCTCATCACCCCCTTCATGGATGATACCTTCAGAAATACCCAATCATCAACACTGAACTCAATCTCTCCTCCTCACATCCGCATAGGATTTTTTATGACTCTGAGCTATCTTCAACCTTTCTCAAATGAGCTAAACATTCTCCATAGCCTCATGAACTGAATATGACCCTATCAGCATAGCCTCACCCACCTTAAATCACCCAATAGGTGATCTACATCTCCGCCCATAAAGTGCCTCAAACGGAGCCATAAGAATGCCAGAGTGGTAACGGTTATTGTAGGCAAACTAAATGAGAAGCGACTGATCATACCAGCTACCCTTGAAATCAATTACACAAGTCCTAAACATGTACTCCAAGGTCTATATGGTCTGCTCAACATGACCATCTATCTATGGGTGAAAAGCGGTACTCAGCTTCGCTTGAGTACCAAGGCCCTTTTGAAACAATCTCCAAACTAAGAGGTGAACTGAGTACCCCTATTTTAGATAATAGACTATGGAACCCCATTTAACTTGAATAACTCCTGAATGTAAAGTCTAGAATAGTCCTCGGCTGAATCAGTAATCTTTACTGGTAGGAAATGTGTTGACTTAGTCATCCAGTCAATAATCACCCATATAGAGTCATGTTGTCGGCATGTACGAGGTAACCCTATAATGAAGTCTATATTGACCTCTTCACACTTTCAAGTAGGAATATTGATGTCTAGTAGGATACCCCTAGTATCTAATGCTCAACCTTCACCTATCTATAATTTGGACACTTAGCCACAAATTCTGTGATGTCCTTCTTCATGCCATTCCACCAATAGACACCCTGTAGATAATAGTACGTCTTGGTGGAACCTGGATGGATAGAATATTTAGAGCTATGAGCCTCCCTCAACATCTGCTCTCTCAAGTTATCCACATCTGAAACACTCAATCAGCCATAATATTGAAGTACACCATCTCCCCCTTGGGAGAAAACCTCCACTTTGTGATTCTGGGCAGCCTTCAACTTCAACAAGATAAGATCCTCATCTTTCCTTGCCTTAACATCTGTCACCAATGAAGATCCCAATTCATTCTAAACAATGACACCACCATCCATTGAATCTATAGGGAAAATTGCTAAGCGAGCAAGCCTATGGACATCTCTAGCCAACTCCTTTTTCCTATCCTCCACATGGGTCACAATCTCTATGGACAATTTGCTGATACTTACCTGACGATCCAGTATATCCACCGAAACGTCCTCATAACTAAGGTTGTCTTTCACACCTACACTCTCCACTAGAACAACTAGAGTTGGATCACCCAAACACTTCTTTAAGAGCGATACATGAAAAACAGGATGAACGGAAGCTAATTTTGAGGGCAACTCCAATTCATATGCCACCTTGCCAGCTCGCTCCACAATTCGGTAGGAACCAAAACAACGAGGATTGAGTTTCCCTTTCTTTCCAAACCTCATCACTCCCTTTATGAGAGACACCTTTAGAAACAACCAATCATCAACTTCGAACTCAAGTTCCCTCCTCCTCACATCTGCATAGGACTTTTAGCGACTTTGAGATATTTTCAACTTGTCCCGTATAAGTTGAACCTTCTCCATACCTCATGGACTGAATCTGGTCCTATCATCACAACTTCGATGAATTCAAACCAACCAATAGGCGATCTACATCTCCGACCATAGAGAGCCTCAAACGGAGCCATTCAAATGCTGGAATGATAACTGTTATTGTATGAAAACTCGTTAAGAGGCAAATGGTCATCCCAACTACCATTGAAGTCAATCACACATTCTCTCAACATTTCCTTGAGAGTCTAAATTTTCCGCTCCGCTTGACCATGCATTTTCGGTGAAATGTTGTGCTGAGCTCGACCTGAGTACCAAGTCCTTTTTGAAATGATCTCTAGAACTAAGAGGTGCATGGCCTAAGTTGGATGTTTGAGTTTGGAGTCCCAATGGACATGACCACGAGTCATGGTCAGTCCCCACGACTCGTTGAGTCAGTCGTGGTTAAGCTGAATGGAAAGATGAAGGTTGAGTGGTAGTGTTCCCTACAAATGGACACAATGAATCATGGTCAGATGCCACAATCCGTTAGGTTGGTCATGGTAAACAGTTGATTAGGATCTTGGGATTTTGGGAAGTGAAGGTGACGAGTGGTGACCATGAGTCATGGTCACCAGTAATGACTCGAAGGGTTCCTCGTGGAAAGCCCTATATTAATTTGGACAGTGCACATGATGACTGGAGAACACAAGTTGTGGTCCTTGGTAACGACTCATCCAGTCCCTCGTGGGGACTAGCAGTCAATTATTTTCTATGAATTTAGTAAGGGCTTATCCATAATTCCTATGATCCTAAGACCTAAACTACATCGTTTTAAGTTGTGAATACTGAGTATTAAGAGGGGTAAATTCATTCTAGGCAATCCCTATTCATGCATGCAAACTTAGAGAGCTAGAGAGGTGATCAAGCTTAATTCCTTCAAGTTTTCCTTCAATCCTTCATTGGGCAATCAAGGAGTGGTAAAATCAGTTCGTCCCAGGTATGTAGGTTTATGAATGGGTGAATTTGTTCACACCCATGCCAAATCTCTCTCTAACTCATGAAATTCTATTAATAATTATATGGGGTTTTATCCCAATTTTTATGAAATCCATATGATCTATCTATGGGTTAATTCCTTTCATGTATAATTTTATGTTTTATGAATCATGGGCAGATTTTATAACTCTTTAGATTTAAATTTTCTACAAAACTATGCCCAATTATGTATGTTTCATGATAAATAAAGTTATGATTCTACTTTGATGTTAATATTCTTAAACCTATTATGATTTATGACTTATGATATGATTTATCTCAAATATTCATCATGAATTTATGAATATAAAGTATATACTTGTTTTACAAGTATGCATGAACCTCATGATTTATGATTTATGATTATGGCCAACTCACGAGCCTTACTTCCATGGCTAGTTAACGTATTTCAAGCATGCTTATGATTATCATGATTTCAACTAGCCTATGAATCTCATGTATATTATCCTATGAGCACATATATGTTTTGAGAGTAGTATTTAACATCGAGTAGACCCAGGGCCCAAGCATACCATAAGTATCAAAACTACGCGCCAATGTAGCCATGATGGGACCTCCATGCTACTGTCCCTTTTGCACAAATGGGCCCTCTGTTGTGATATCACAGCTCTTTCATGGTTCTACCCTTGGCAAGGTACGGATGCACTCCCGACTAGGGGTTTACAGGTCAGGCTCCATGTGTGCTCATATGGGGTATGTTGGTTATAAGAATCTCCCACTGTTCCGCATGATTTATGTATGATTATGATTATGTACTTTGGCTCAAGTCATGTTTAATAAAGCTTTTCTCTCGTGAATATGATTATAAATGATTTAAGAATGTTTTGAAAACCTTGAGCCTTGTGTTGCATTATGATATTTATTTTATGATCATGTTGTCCAACTCTTATGAACTTTTATGTATTTAAAATGTCTGTTTTACTAACCTTGCATACTCGGTACATTCCACCTACTGACCACATACTCTATGCTGTATCGTTTCATGATACAGGCTCCGATCATCAGACTCAGCCCCGTCACTAGCCAGTTCTTCAAAGTTAGCTTTCATCTTCAGTGGTGAGTCCTCATCTCTCGAGGACTACTCATTATTAGTTATCTTTTACTCTCAATTTCCAGACATAGAGAGTTAGTTGGGGTCTTGTTCCATCAACTCATCATAATAGAGGCTTTGCAGACAATAGATTGTATTCAGCTTCAAACTTGTGTTGTATATTCAGATTGTTATGTTATGTTCGAAATTCCACCATGTTTATTATGTTAAGTATTCCACTTTACTTGATTAAGTTAGATATATGTTCATGCCATGGGTTGACTTGGAGCTTCACAGGGCTCCTTGTCTGTGTTTCGATTCGGACCCATGTTCGGGTCGTGACAGTACCTCTATATGAAATGATGGACAAGGGAACCCATGCAGTCTAACTAACTCCCGGATGTACAGCCTAGCATAATCCTCAACTAAGTCTGTAGTCTTAACTCGTAGAAAATGTTCTAACTTAGTCATCCGATCTACTATCACCCAAATGGAATCGTGTTGTCGATGAGTGCGAGGTTGACCTATAATGAAGTCCATGTTCACTTCTTCCCATTTCCACGTGGGTATGCTGATATCCTGAGTCATACCCCCAGGTTTCTGATGTTCAACTTTAGCCTGCTGGCAGTTTCGACACTTAACCACAAATTCTGTAATGTCCCTCTTCATGTCGTTCCACTAGTAGATTTCCCATAGGTCACGGTACATCTTAGTGGCACCTGGGTGGATAGAATATCTGGAGCTATGTGCTTTCACCAGTATTTGCTGTCTCAAGTCATCATCATCAGGAACACAAAGTCTTCCCTGGTAACGAAGCACACCATCTCCCCCTTTGGAGAAAGCCTCCACTTCTTTTCTTAGGACTGCTTCTTTCAGTTTGAGGAGTATGAGGTCATCATCCTACTTTGACTTAACCTCTACTACTAGTGAGGAATTTGACCCACTCTAGATTACAACTTTTCCCTCAGGTAAATCAACTAACTGAACCTCCAATTGAGCTAACCTATGAATATCCATTGCCAGCTCTTTTCTGCCCTCTTTAACATGAGTAATGCTCCCAATGGACATTCTGCTTAAGGCATCCGCCACCACATTTGTCTTGCCCGGGTGGTATAGCACACTCATGTCATAATCTTTCAATAACTCCAGCCACCTTCTCTGACGAAGGTTCAAATCCTTCTAACTGAACACGTACGGAAGGCTCTTGTGGTCAGTGAAAACATGCACGTGAATCCCATAAAGGTAACGACTCCATATTTTCAAAGAAAACACCACTACTGCCAATTCAAGATCATGAGTCAGATAGCTCTTCTCATGAAGGGTATTAGGGCACAAGGGAAAAGCAATTTCCTTATTGAATTCTCACATACCTGGAGTAGAATCCTTGAGAAAAATTTGGAGAAGTCTGAAAGGAAACTAAAAGCCCTAGCTTAGATCTGCCATGTCTGTATGGAACTTCTACATTATGAAAATCGTGAGTTGAGAGAAATGAGAGGGACTAATTTGATCAACCCCTTTAATTCTCTCCTAAATGTGCCCAAAACAATGTAATTTAGGAATTAGAAAGGTGAAATGTTACAAAAATGCCCCTGAAAGAAAGTTTAGAAAACTGCCCATCGAGATTCAACAGGTCACTTAATGGGTAGTTGGTCATTACCACGACTTTTTGGGACCAGAAGCTCACTATAATTGAGACACGGAAGGGAACCACGACTCATTGGACGAACCAATGGTTCAGTGGTTCCTCTCGTTGTCACTGGCAAGGTTTCGAGCAAAACATTGAACCCCCACTAACAAATGACACCATGACTCGTTGGTCGAACCAACGGGTCATTGTCACCTCTCATCCTTGCTACTAGAATTTCTGAAGGATTTTTGGACTTGTCATCACAGGTGGACACAACGACTCGTCATGTGATACAATGGATCGCTGTTGCTGCTTGTTTTCACTGGAAGAGATTTTCAACAACACTTTGGGGCTCCAACTAATGAGTCATACCATGAGTCATTACACCAGACAATGACTCGTCTTCTGGCTCGTGGGTTCTTGGGAAGGGTCTAACAGGTTTTTGAACTGGGAATACAACAAGTTACAGGACGACTCATTACTTCCTTTGATGGGTCGTCTCATGTCTCTTTGGTTCTTGAAGGCAACCAGCAGGGCTGACTACGACCTAGACAATGGGTTATTATTGTTGACAATGACTCGTTGTCTCGGTTGTTCTGAGATAAAATTTTCTGCTTCTTCTTGCTGAGTATGAGTTTGGTCTAGGAAAGATTTAGGGTGTTATAGAAACCCTTATCAAAGAGAACCTTCAACTTTTACTTCAACTTATTTAGCTCGATTAGATCCATTATATAAGGAGGAATAGATATGAGCTGCGTATAAAGGAGAAAGTAGATCCTTCAACTGTTACTTCAACTTAAGGTAGGAAACAAAGCGACCTACAAGCACTACTAAACTACCCTTCCACTCTAGAACTGGCTCACCTTGAAATTGGAACTCTACTGGTCAGGTTCTACATATAACTGAAGCATAACAAGTGTACGACCAATTCATGCCAAAAATAACATCAAAGTCGGTCATGTCTAACTCTATTAAAATAGCTGAGGTGACTTTCTGAAGAACTATAACAGGGAAATTTCTATATACCCTCCATGCTAAGATTGACTCGCTAATAAAAGTAGAGACTAAGAAGGGTGCTGAGAGGATTTTGGGTATGACCCCAGAACTGATAGCAACATAGGAAGTCATGAAGGATAATCTGGCTCCTTGATCTAGCAAGGCATAAACATCAAGATGGAAAACCCGTAACATACCCGTAACCACATGTAGCTAGCTCTCCTACTTCATGCATCATGAAAGTGCATAGGACAAGTTCTGGTGCTGTACTCCACCTGCACTAGAAGATGCGACTTACTAGTATGGGAGAGTTGCTAGAGCTATGGAAAAAGTTGCTGGGGCACGACCTCTACCGTTACTCTTTCTGGCTGAAGGACAATCTTTGATTCTGTATCTTGGCATAACGGACCCAAAACAAGTATCCTTGCCAATCAAACACTCTCCTGGGTGGTTCCTACCACACCTCCTGTAAGCTGAAAAAGTGCGTTCCTCAAACATGTTTCCCTAAATCTTAGAGCCTGACGCTCTACCTCTTTGATCGCCCCTACGCCTAGATGGAACACTAGCTAATGATGGGACTGGGGTTAATGACCTCTTTTGCGATTATGGATGGTGCCCACCTTTTGACATCTGATGTGAGAACTCGAAGTTCCTTATCTTATACCTCTTGGTCTCCCTCTCTTTCTCCTTCAGCTTCTCCTCCCCGATCTACTGGGCATGAATCATGAGTCAAGACATATCCATATCACTTATTAGCATAGCCTTCCTACACTCCTTGACTACCAAATTTGATACCCCTAATATAAACTAACTCATACGAGCTCTCAACTCAGCCACCATCTCTAGAGCGTACTTGGATAGCTGGGTGAACTTTAAAGCATACTCCTGAACAGTCATGTTATTTTGCTTAAAGTTGATTAACTCTGCTGCCTTTGCTTCCCTCAACTCCTGAGGAACGAACCTATCTAAAAAGGCCATCACGAACTCATCCCAACTAATAGGGATTGCACCTACTCCTTGACCCTCCTTCCATAGCCTGAACCAAATATGTGCTACCCCTTTTAGATGAAAGGACACCAAATTTGCACTCTCCTCTCCAGAAATCCCCCGGATCGTGGTGAGCTCTTGGCATCCAGAGATTTACTACTTTCCATCTTGTATCTACTGTCAATATTCTGTACCTGCTAGATAGTTGTATCTTTAGTATAGCCTTATTCTCATACTTTTACTGACTCTTGTATTGGTGACACCGGGTCTGGGGTTGGTATCTTGTGTATATGTTGTCTTTCCATGTTTTCTTAGGACCCGTGTGGTATATTTTGTTCCCGTTAAGCATATATCTATACTTTGTGGCCCATTTATGTTATTTTCCACTTTCATGCTATTTATGTTGGTCTTTACTTTAAATTTTCATTCTTGGAATTTGGCTGTCACGACCTAAGAATAGACCCCGAACATAACACGGGACCTATAACCACAAATAGATCCTAGATAAACCATGGTACATACATGATATAATTTAGAGCATAAACTAAGTGGAAATCAACATAATATACGGCATAAGGGGAAGTCTAGATATCACAAAAATAAACGGGACTACAAGTCAACACTACTGAAACGTAAAAACATAGCTTTCTGAAAAGCCTCTGGTCATCAGATGAGCTGAACGGACAAGACCCCTAACTAGCTATACTAAGCCTGAAACTAAAAGACATAAAATCAAAACATAAGGCTAAACTAATGTCCTTGGATGATGAGGACTTACCTGAAGCTGAGAATGGGCTGAACTAGGGTGAGAGCAAATTTAACAATGGGGTAGAGACTGATCACTCGAACCTATATCATGAGATGATATAGCATAAAAGTATGCGATTAGTACTTTGAATGTACTGAGTATGTAGGATAAATAAAATAGTAAACTGAAATCGTGAGTATGAGATTTTCCAAAATATGAGGTTCTCATCATAAACTGAATTAGTGACTCAACGTTTTTAAAACTGAATCATAAATATGCACATGACTAAAATCATAAGTAAAAATCTCATTAATTGTATATTGAGCTAAAATATCTTAAGTCATAATATCATGAAGCATAAACATGAACACGTGTAGAAAATCATAGAACAGTGGGAGATTCTCATAACCGACATACTTCAAGTGAGCATGGAGCCCAGCTTATAACCCTAGCTGGGAGGTGCATTCATACCTTGCCAAGGTTAATAACCATGAAGGTGTGATATCATTCATGGTCCTATTCGGGCGTGGAAGATACTCTCAAGGAGGACCCCATC
>JACEIK010000604.1:316000-345108 GCA_018107945.1 Datura stramonium
ATGAAAATCATAGTTGGAGACATGAAGGAATTGAAATCATGTAATTGAGCTTGAAATTGGACATGACGATGGAAGGAATCCACGTTCATGATCCCACATACCTGGGCATGATGAATCCTTACTTAGACTTGACAACCAAGAGAATTTGGAAAGAAGAAGATAAAGAACCCTAGCTTTTCCTTGAGAGATTATTTCCAACTTATGGTGTTTTAAAAGAATAAGGGTTTACACTAAACATAATCCCCTAATAAGCCCTTAAGAAACCCAAAGTGACCTTACTTGGGAGTTAAAAGCACAGGAAGTTATAAAAATACCCCTAGGATCCCTAATTAAATCTACCCGACCAATGTTATGGCTCGTAGTTTCCTACCATGACTTATGGTGACCCTTCGTGGTCACTGGAGCCATGTTGGTGAATCTTTGTATCTCTTCTCATGGCCAGATAGTAAAAGTCGTACCAAGGTCCTACGAGTCATGACATGCACTCGTACCTCCTATCTTCATACCATGAACGGATACTACGAACTATACCATCCTAGAACAAGTCGTCCCTTAGCTTGTGGTATCCAAAACACCCGAAATCTCTGCTGCTCGCCATAGGCCAGGTGATGATTCATGGTTACTCATCACAAGTCATGATGTGAATCTTCCTGGGGAATTTTTTTATCCAGATCTGTTGGTTCATGCTTCAAATTTAGGGTCTAGTGTTATGGGCTTTTAGGGTGTTACATTGTCTTAGCTACTGGGGGTATAGTAGGTGCCATCATAGCTTGACTTCGGGTCACAACAATACTATTTATATATCATCTTTGTTGTGTCTATATTATAAGTCTATGAGTTATGTCCTCTTATTCAGTTTTTCTTAGACACGAGTACTGTTAATCTTGTACTCATGCCCTTTGTCCTAGGGATGTTGCATTTTTTAATGAAGGATCATAAACGAATGGTAGCAGACCACCCTACTAGGTACTTGTAGAGACTTCAGTTGTTGATTGGTGAGCTCCACCACTATCTAGAGCTGAGTCGAATTCAATACACTTTTGGTATTTATAGTTATAGTTTGGGTAGGTTGAGACCCTACCTAGCATTATCTAAATTGTACACATTTTCATACTTCAGTAGAGGTTTCGCAGACTAGTGTTGTGTTTTTGTTAAGTTATGATGTTAACACTTGTTCACTTTGGGCTAGAAGTCTCTTATATTGTACATATGTAGTTTCTTACATAGGATGTGCCCATTTTATCCCTTTAAATATTTTTAGGCTAATTAATGCAATATGATTCAGTATGTATATTTATATCAGGATTATGTGTTCATGTAGAGCATAGTCCTCTTCACCTAGGGTTGGGGAGTGACATGTTCTTACTTGTTATTCTATCTGTCTTACATATGAGTACATGTTTTATATGTACTTATGTCCCTATGGTGGAGGGTGTTGCATTTTAATAAATGTAGGATCTGACGCCCAAGTTTACAAATAGTCTCATGAGGCACTTGTATTTCAGCTGTAATGTTTGTGAGCTCCACTTCTACCGATAGCTAGGATGTGTCTAGCACTCTTTTCTATTTGTACATATGTTATAATATGTTGGGGCCCTATCACGATAATATGATGGTTGTACAAGTTCTTTATTTAGTAAGGCTTCTTAGAAATTATGGTATTGTATTGTCTACTTCATTCAAACTTGGGGCGTGACAAACTTGATATCAAGCCCTAGGTTAAATTATCTAGGGAGTCTATGAAGGAATGTCTAGTACAACCTTACTTATGAATGTGTTGCACATCACCTTTATAATTAGGGGGATGCTTGGAAATTTAGAAAAATTGATCTTTCATGATTTAGATCGTGCAATAGAGCTAAGTCATAAAAAGTCATTTCTGACTCATACTCTGCTTATTCTCATACAACATGCGTTTGTCAAAGGTATGAAAAGATTAAACCAAAGGGACAATATTAGCATTGCCCAAGAGACAGCTTCCAGAGAAAAGGTCACTAGTTATTGAGACTCGAACAAAAGCTCGTGAGAGCTCATCTAGTTCGGCACTTCTAGGTCTGTAGTTGCATACAACAGAATAGCCTGTAGAGGTTCATGTGCCATTGGTACCTACAGCAACACCTGTATCACTTATACCACTACTGAGTTCATTTGAATAAGACATAAGTTGAGCGTTCACTTGCTTACATAGTTAGAGTAGCTACATGTCATAGATACAAGGTGCAGCTTCTCCCAGTGCAACTCCTTAGGAGATGATAGGCAAATCTAGAGTCTGGGATTTTTCTGCACATGAACCCTCCAATATTCATAGGTTCTCATCCTACGGAGGACTCTTAATAATTTATTGATGATATATACAGACCTTCAAAGTTATGAATGTGTCATAAAATAGAAGCGATTGAACTAGTTTCATATCTGTTGAAGGATGTGGTAGTATCCTGGTTTGATATGTTAATGTACGACAACAATGTTAACAAAAGATACCACTAGGAAGCCAATAAGGCCTAGATCCTTTACCAGATATCATTCCAAGGATGTTAAAAGTTAGCTTTCATAAGGTATGTACATTTGACCACCCCAAATACGTAGTAACATATGTGACCTTTTTATTGTTAGAAAGCTTGGTGATAGGTATTTCAATTATTTTATGAGAATGTATATATGGCCCAATATATCATCATGCTTATGGCTAAGGAGGATAAGTATGCGACCAAAAATGAGGATCAAAGAGTATTTAGGGGTCAGACGTAAGTTATGATCCGTTAGGATGTTCAGATTAGAAAAACGCATAATGCTAGTCTATTTCTAGTAGAAACATATTTATTGCATATGAAATAGAGGAAAACAACATCTGAATACCATAGACCCAGTGTGCTCATAGAATAGAGCTCCTAGTTAGGGAGAGATGGGTTGAGTACAGTTCCTTGGTAGTAAGAATACGGCTTACATGAATTTTGAAGATGTTATAGAGGAATGGCATACATTGTGCCCTTAATATGAAGAGTTCCTATTATGCATGTGATGTAGGAAAAACATATTAATTCATCAACTTAAATCCATTGTAAAGGTGCACCTAGAAGTATGCTCTAAAGAAATTTCAGGACATTCAGTAGACAAAGAATCAATTATGGTATTAATATGAATTTTGATACCTAGCCTATATAGTTGAAATCATTGATAGAGAAATTGAGAGATAACCTTAATACAAGATACATTTGACCAAGTGTGGTACCTTGGGGTACACCTGCATCATTTTTACAAAAGAAAGATGGTTCATTACTCTTATGTAAAAGATTACTGTTAGTAGAATAAAGTAACTATTAGGAGGGGATGTCCTTATGCCCCGGTTGTTAGATTGACTCAAAAAGCAAAAAAATTTCCATGATTGAAAATATATGAGAAGAATTCTCAGGAGCTAAAAGACAATGTGGGAAAGTAATTCAATATGCTTCGAGGAAAATAAAGTTACATAAGCATAACTATCGCACATGTGATTTAGAACCTGCAGTAGTGTGCTTGCACTTAACATATGGCAGGTTGGTTCTATAGGATGTTTCCTAGTTTCTAGAGGCTCTAGTTTCTTATATGGGCATGTTGTCGTAGTTCACTTGTTCGCATTTTATAGCCTACTTGTGTATATGATTATATGTATTATATGTCTCATATATCATTTGCTCATATGCCACTTGTCCCTATAGCTCACTAGTTCAAGTGTTATATGCCCTTGGGGATCACTGCTCACATGATAAATGTATCATAGATCATTTTCTCATATGTTATATATTTCATAGATCATTTCCTTACAGGTTATATGTTATATGTTTCATATAAAACTTTCTTATATGTTATATGCATCATAGAACATTAGTCTGTATGTCACATGTTTCACAAATTATTGTTCATATGTTACCCATTTCACATATAACATAGTCATAATGTTATAGGTATCGTAGATTACTCTTTAATAAGTTATATGCATCATATAACACTTGTTTATATGTTACGTGCTTCACAGATCAGTTGTCTACATGTCATATACCTCATAATTTACTTGATTGGGAATTACATGGCTTATAGTTTATTTGCTCAAGCGCCAAAGCTCATTTGCTCATATGTTATATGTGCACCTGCTCGTGTTATAGTTCATATTCCTGTGATTCATAGTCCACTTGCTTATGTGACTACATGTCTTATAGTCCACTTGCTAAAATATTATAGGCTTTTGTAGCTTTAGTGTTGACCATTATGTGCTCACCTAGTCCATTTGCTCAACGTATTTTATATCCCACTTGCTCATGTCCTATACCTTTTATAATTCATCTACCCATATGCTACATGTCTTATAGTTTATTTGCTCATGTGCTACCATATAGGTCATGTGCTCATATGCTATTGGCTGTCATAGTTCATCAGCTCATAGATCATAGATCCTCATAGCTCATTTATTTATAAGTCATGCTCCTCTTAGGATTACCTATTTGTATACTAAATGCCTTTTTTGTGGCTTATTTATTTATATGTTAGGTGCCTTTTCTATGCTCATTTGCTTATGTTTCGTAAACTTTATGTGACTTATTTGTTCATATATTATATGCCCCGAGGTACATTTTTACCTAAGTATTAGATACGTTGGGATAAGTTCTCTTGCATCATGGTTAAGTGGGATCTTGCCAGGAAGGTTTGGGCACATGTGTTAATTTTAGCACAATCCTTACCCATAAACAGATGGACAAGCGGAGTGCCCTTATTTAGACATGCGAAGATTTGTTGAGAAGGTATGTCGTAGATATCAAGAAAACTAGAATGATCATTTGTCCTCCAGTGGACTTAATGGCAATTGTCCCTCTAGCATTACAATGTACCATTTGAATTATGGTCAATGTTATAGATCTCCTATTGGCTTCTTTGAAGGGGATAAAGCACAGGTACTTGGGAAAGATTTGGTCTGTCAAGCAATTAAGAAAGATAAGTTGATTCAGGAGCAATTGAAGATTGCTTAGAGCTTCCCTAATCCTATTTAGGTTTATTTTCTTACAAGTTTCTCCTATAAAGGCATCATAAGGTTTGATAAAAAGGCAATTCAATCCCTATACATAATTGGGCTATATAGAATTATACAAAAAATTGGTTATGAGGCCTATGAGGTAGAGTTAGCTCTAGAGTTAGTTGTGTACACAAAATATTTCACCTATCTATGCTACGTGAATATTTAGAGACTGATTGCTTATTGTACCCTTGAAAAAAATGTTAAATTCACTGCAAATTATCATTTAAAGAAGTTCTAGTGGTTGTCCTTGACAAACAGGTCAGCAAGCTGTGCATTAAAGATGTAGCCTTTGTCAGAGTAGTTTGAAGGATTCAAAGTATTTAAAAGTTACTTGGGAGTATGTAGACTCTATGAAGTCCAAGTATCCATATTTGTTCCAAAAACCTACGTGAGGTTCCTATAACATGTCTTCCTTACACAATTATAAATTTCATTTGTATTTATTCAATTGTTCATATAGTTATTTGTCCACTGGTTCATTGACTTATTTGTCCACCTATTTAGAGATTCATTCTAACTTTTTCATAGGTTCACTTGTTACCTTGTTCGTATGTCACAAGTTCAGAGATATGATACATGCCTAGGATCCCCGAAAAATCACACGTCCCATACAAATGAGTTACACAAATCCAGAACACAAGGTCAGTTGTAATATATGCTATTATTTTTGCTTGATTATATGGACAGGAGGATCCTTACTTTTCATTTGATTATTTCATTTTTTTGTTGAGATGATGCTTGTATATGTGCATTTTGGTTTATCTTACACGTCTTTTATAGTCTTTTTGTATATAAAACTTTGGAAAAGTATTTAAAAAAATCCTAGATTTAGACTCATATGAAGCTATGATTCTCACTCAAAGATGAATGATCCTAAAGTGGGGATAATATAATACTTTATATCCACGCCAAAGTACGACTAGTTCAATACCATTAGATGCATTTGTATTCAAGATATCAAGGTTTTAATTAACATTAAATACTAAGATATGTAGTATATAATGTAGTTAAACCAATATTTTTGAGTTTAAAGAGGTTTGGTATAAGTTAACTTGTAAGTGACAATATGATCACTTCTTTTATAAATGAGTCATATAAGTCCAATATGAAGAAGTATCTCTCTTAGGATGTAAAGAGTTGAGGTTTGAATGAACTATCAAATAAATAGTCTATAATTATAGTCTCTAGAAAATAAATCACTCGTCTATATGATCTTGGTACAAAAAGTTATGCACATTTTACCACTGACAGTTCAGAATAAAAGTTGGCTGCAATAGGCCTTCGCCTAGGTACTTCACCTACTTGTTTATATATCCCACTTTCTTAGCCGTCCTACTTGGGTGAGATAGTTGCTTAAATGTCCTACTTTCTCAACGAGGATGACCCACGTGCTTAAGAAAACATTAGTGACCAACGAGTGCAAGTAGGTGACAAGTAGGCACATCACTTACTTGAAGTTTAGAAGCCCAAATTAAAGGAAAAAGAGGTGGCCTATTTTGGGTCAGCCTATGACCAATATACCCCATATCGTTAAGGGAAATATATGTATATCCTATATCAGCTCATTTGCACAATGCAAGCTTAGAAAAGTACTTGACAAATTCTCCCTCTCTGACCCTAGGCAGCCACCCCTTTTCTTCTATTAGGATTTTAAAGGTTTATCACTTGTTCTTGCTAAAGTAGTCCACCAAACCTTCTTTCCTTCTCTACAATATTGAGTATATTAGAGATTTCATAAAGTGGCATAAAGTGAGGAGATCAATAGGTGTTAGAAGTCAAGGTGTCGTCACTCTATTTCAAAGATTAAGGTAAGAATTTGATATTATACGCTCAGATTTTCTTACACATTTTCACGTGATGCTTGTGCTGATTTTATACTTCTATTTTAGTGATTAGGAGAAGTTTTATAAGGCATTAATTTTAAGAAAAATAACACATTGATACATCAAAGATAAGGTGATGCCCTTTTTTTTAAGCTCATTTGAGTGTTCTAGACATATTCTTTTGTTGAAACTCACAGGACGATGATCGAAAGTCATGATTTCAATGTTTTCTTATTATATTAAGATGGTTGGGGGCTATCTTATTGTGTTGTGAAGTATGGAAGGTTGTGGCTGTCCATAAAGAATTATTGGTTAAGATTTTTATGGGCATAACTGAAGGGTGTGGCGATAACCGTATAAATTGTGGATTGTGCGTACTTACTACCTATTACTTGTTTATTTACTGATTGTCTTAGTGTTGTCACTACATGAGTCTAGACCCCGGAAGAGACACGGGACATAGAACCATGAATAGTCCTAAGCTAACCCATGGTACTAGCATGGCACTAAACACATACTGATTAAACTGAGCGGAAGTTAAAATGATACTTAAATATATAACTGAATAAATATGAAAGAAGATATTAATATTTAAGTTTGAAAAATATAAGTAAGCCTACCAAGATGAACATCTAACTATGTCTGAAAGCCTCTAAAAATTGATGAGCTGAAGGGACAGGTCCCCAACTAGTTGTAAAATATGAAAATAAAAAAATGAAAGAAAATATAATAAACTCTCATCCTCGAATGATGAGGACTCACTAAAGCTAAGACTACTCGGATGCTGGAAGTATCTAACTATGGGATTGAGTCTGGGCTCCCGAACCTATATCATTAAATAATATAGAACAAAATTATGTGATCAACACTTTAAATGCACTATGTATATGAGATAAGTAAAAACATGTGAGAAAAGGGAATCATGCTAAAAACTGTCATCATGCTATAGTAGTAAAATGTTCGGGGATAACATACGGAAGTATAATGACCAAAAGTTTAAATCATAGATTGTAATACCCCGAAAGTTCCTAAGACTAGACCCGAGATTTTAAATGTGATCAACAAGAAAAGTTGGAGAATTTCTTCAGTACGACTCAACCACGAGTCATAGGTTGGTGGTACGGGTCGTAGGAAGACCCGTAGTTTAGTTCAGAGGTTTCTTTCCCTAGATATGAGTCCCCACTACGAGTCATAGTGTGTGGGTACGACTCGTGGTATGGATCGTAACAAGTACTTGGGATTGTTCAGATGTTGGTTGTATGAATATTGGTACAACTCGTGATAGACTGTTATGGGTCATAGTAGGATTTTTGCAAAATGTTTAGAGGATTGGAGATTTTGGACTTGGTCAATACAGGAGGATACCACGAGTTGTAGGAGGATTGTACGACTTGTTGTACAAGTCGTGAAAGTTGACATAACAGTGTTTCTACGAATTCATTAATAATATTTTCGTAAATCCTAAACTCCTAATCCCTAAACTACATCGTTTTAAGCTCCAAAAAGAGGGTTTGAAGGGAGTTTAACGTATTCTAAGTTTTCGATGAGATCCTTAATAATATCCTAGAAAATTCATGATTTATTCGAGAAAAAATTCGAAAATAAATAAAATCAGATAAGCTTTACCGTTTGAAACCTCGATTGACATTCCCCTCCATAAATACAAGATTAGAATCACTTCTTTGAAATCAAGCTTAGAATTATTCAATTCCATCTTAAAATCTCTTGGGCTTTCAAAGACAGGAGTGTTTTCAGTTTACTCAAGTATGTAGTGCTATGAATGAGAGTTTCTTTCACTCTCATGCTCAAAATTCTCCTCAATTACATGAATTCAAGTTCTAAATCAAGTTCATGATCTTATGGGGTTTTAACCTAATTTTATGAAATTCTCTATGATTTACTTATTGGTAAATTCCCTTCACATTTCAAAGCATGTTTTAAGATTTATGGGCAAATTTTATACTTATTTTGATTATAAATTCATGATTTTATTGTTACACCCCATAAATGTTAACTGTTAGTAAGCGTACACATGGATTCATGATGAATAAAGAGAGTACATCGTGTGTAGGAAAGCCTCGAAAGCAGGGTCGGGCGAGGCGAGGCAGCGAAGGGCCAACGCGACGCGCCAGCTGGCAGGGCACCGGCCAACGAGCCGTGGGCCTTCTACCTCCACGCGGCATTGCTCCGTTAGGCTTTCACCCATTGCGGAAAATTCCCCACGGCGTGCCAGCCCATTGGCGCGACGCGGGGCTGCTACTGGTGCCTTGGGCGGCACGGGGTACCCCCCTACCACCTCCCTAATATATATATATATATAGTTCTTTAGTTCAATTTCAAATCATTTTCCTTCATTTAGCTTCGACCAGAGCGAGTTTAAAGTGATAATTTCTATAGTTTTTCGTACGATTACGCTGCCAAACGCCGTCCAAATTAAAATTAAAATCGTGTATCGAGTTCTAAGCCCAAAGCGAGCATTACTACGGAGTTATTTTCTCGAAATTTGCCTGGAAAATTGTAACCCCGCCAAGAAAAAGTTGTCAGAATTGCTCCAAAATGATTTCTATACGATCACAGGCTTAAAGTAAGTGTTTCTCCCTTCATAACCCTCGAGAAAATTATACATTTTCGGTCGTATTTCGTTAAGTTGAAGTATAGTTAATATTAGTATTATAAGTTATTGTTTCTGCTGAATTTAGTACTGAAACTAATCTCTTTCTCTCAGTTATACGATTACAATTGGAAAGGGCTATTAAATAAGAATTGAAACTCGCCAGTAAATAAAAAATCGGCGATCGGGGTATGTTAAGGCAAATTTCTTCGACAAGTTAGTTTCCTTAGTACTACAATACACTTTTAATCCCAATAAGAAAGCCAGAAGTATTATTATTGTAAATAGTCATTGTTATTAGTTGAGATTAGTACTTATGTTTAGTTTGGGATTGACCTTGCCCTGTATAACCTTCCATAACAAACCCCAGGGTTACTAGTTGTGTTGACGCCCACCAGGGGCGAGATGACATCGCTCCAAGGAGCGAAATGCTGTCTGCGAGGGACGAAGATGGGGTACAAGGGCCTCATACAGTCCTTTCCATGGATGGACTATTATATGCCATATCGGCACCACACCCCCGTTGAGAATGGTGCCCGGGGTGTAGATATCAGGAGTCCACTAGACTCATACACAGCTATAGTTCAGGAGCCGAGCGGGCTCAGCTGTACACCCAGGGAACTTGTGGGACGGCTATAGTTATTAGATGACATAGTGTGACCTTTTTAGGGGTATATCCATTGAAGTGTACTCTCCAGGGCTTATGAGGGCCCCAAGTGGGTTATTCTGTGTTTGTTGTACCTTCCGGCTTATGGGGGCCAAGTAAAGTTCTTGTTTGCATTAGTACTGATAGATTAGACAGCAGGAAGTTCAGCTATTTAGGTAGTATCTCTATTCTTTTCATTCAGTTACATTACATTTCCTTTTAGTTCAATCAGTTATTTACAGTTACCGCCTTATATATTCGGTACATATTATACTGACGCCCTTCTTGGGGCACTGCATTACTTTTTTGCAAGTGTGGATAGACCAGATCAGGAGCTTCCTAGTAGCCGACCAGGATTAGCAATACAGTCGGCTCCTTTCCTCCGGAGCTAACAGTTAGAAAGTTTATTCTTTTGATTGTATAGTTTATGGGTAGGTCGGGGCCCTGTCTCGACCATTATATTGCACCTAGAGGCATGCAGATTATTTTAGATTTCTTGTGGTTAGTTGTTGTTGACTGTGTGGGGCCTATGTATGCTTTATTTGACGTGTTGTCTGTGTGGGGCCTTTTTTAGCTATTAGTTAGCGGCCTTATCGGCCATAGATTAATTTAGTGTCGGATTTACCTTACAGTTATAACTAGACATCACGGTGGTCTTGTCAGCCCGCATAGGATTCCCTGCTATTACCTGTTTCTGGTTAGCTGTTTTCTTTATAGGTGGCTATAAGGCCTTGTCGGCCGGGGACTGTGTTTATAACCAAAATATAACTCGTTGTTTTCTTGATTTGGAGATTAGGCATGCACCAGAAGTGCATAAGCTCAGTTAGGTCAATTCATATCCTAGTAGGGCACTAGGTGCCAATCATGCCTCCCAAGGTAGGGCGTGACATTTATGTTTTTAGAAAATTATGCCCAATTATGCAAGTTTCATGAAAAGTTCAAGTTTATGATTCTATTATGATTTCAATTCTCCTAAGCCCTAATTTATGGTTTATGATTATAATATGCTTTCTTACAAATACTCATCATGAATTTATGTATTCAAGTATAGTGATTTTCTAAAGCATGTATGTTTTCATGATTTATGTGTTTATGAGTTTTACCGACTCACGGGCCCTTATTTCATGGATAGTCATGTATTTCAACTATGATCAAGTATGTTATGATTAAACTAGCCCATGAACTTTATGTATGATTTCATGATAATTTGTGAGCCCTCATGTGCATGTTTTGGGAGTAGTTTCTAGCATCGAGTAGGCCTGGTGTTCAGGTAAACTCTGAGGTGTCAAAACTACGTCAAACTGTACGTACATATATTCATGACTAACCTTATGGGGTCCCTATTAGTGATATCACGCCAAGTATTATTTTTTGCCTTGGAAAGCTTGGAACGGCTCTACCCACTTGAGCGAGATAGTTGGGGTATCATGTAAGCCCTATCATGATGGTGTCAGTTAAGATGAGTCTCCCATTGTTCCTCATAATTTTAGTTATGCATGTTTATGACTTATGATATTATGTTTTAAATATGTTTGACCCAATGATTAGTTTATAAGCTTTTACTAATGATTTTAGTCATGGCAAGCCATGTGATTCTATTTTCATCTTTGCGTCATTCGACTAAGATATGGATTCAGTTTATGACTATACATGTTTTCTGATATCAGCATGTAGTCCTTATTCTAATGATCTTATGATTTATGTTTATATACATGATTTCAGTTCATACTTACTCAACATGTTTTACTTACCTTACATACTCAATACATTCCAAGTACTGACCGCATACTCTATGTTGTATCGTTTCATGATAAAGGATCATACGATCAAACTCAATTCTACCATTAGCCAATCCTCACAGCTTAGTTCAGTCTCTCTTATTGGTGAGTCCTAATCCTTCGAGGACCTTTAGTTGGTTGAGATATGTTACTTTAAATTTTCAGACTTTAGCGAGCTAGTTAGGGGTGTTGTGCCATCAGCTCTCTGTTATGTTAGAGGCTTATCAGACAATAAATAAAATTTAAGCTTTGGTTGTGTTGACTCTGTATGGTTTATATGTGTTATACCTCGAGAATTCAAGAACCGGACCTGGAAGTGAATTGGATAAGAACTTGAAAAATGTTGCAGCAGTTGCAGAATGAGTCACTGAACGACTTGTGAGGAGACCCCACGAGTCTTCAGGTGACTAATGGGAAGGCCTAGAAGGATGAAGGACTCGAGATCCCCACGGGGGATGTAACAACTGGTGGTCAGCCACCACGAGTCGTAATGTTAGCCGTGAGGTTGTTCTAGAGGAAGTTTGGAAAATTGATCCAATGCACTTGACGGGAGGTGGCAATGAGTCGTGGCTACTGGGGACGAGTCGTCATGTCACTCGTTAGGAGCCCTGGCATACCAGTTATCCAGTGAACTTAACGAGTGAACCAACAGATCGTGAGCCCTGGTGATGAGTCGTCGGGTCGTCCATTAGGACCCCTGACAGTTATTTTCAGCAAATTTAGTACGGTATTTTCTGTGATTCCTAAGTTCTAAGGGCCTATACTACGTCATTTTAAGCTTGTAATAGAGGGTTTTTAGCAGAGAAAAACCTATCTTAGGCCATTACTTTCATGCATGCAAGGTTTGGGGTTTGAGGAGAAGAATCAAGGTAAATTCTCAAGGTTTCCAATTGGAATCTCAACTGGGCAATTAGGAAGGGTTAGAATTCTTCAATCCCAGGTATGAAAGGCTATAAGTGGGTGCTTTCTTCCACACCCATGCCCATTCCCTATCAAAAATGTGATTAAATTGCCTATGACCAAGTATGGGGTTTTTGCCCAGTGGCATGATTCTTCAATCTCTATACATAGGTATGATTAGATTGTATTTATATTGATGATTTATGAAGCTTGGGTGGATTCTAACTCGTTTTCCCTAATGAAATTGTTTTCTTAAAATTTTAATTTAAAACGCCCATGGGTGAAGAGTTCACAAATGGAGCGATTCTTGATAAATGAGTGATGATGATGGAGCTGATGATAAAAAGAATGTTTCTAAAACTACCCATGACAATGTTGATGTTTTCAAAATGAATTGATTAGTTCAAGTATGATAAAGCTTTGGGTGATGCCATATGTTGATTTAAAGTGATGAACTTCCCGACATAAGCTTACCATATGGGTTGAAGTGAATTTTCCTCAATTATTATTATTTTAAATTCTGACTTGTGGTATGTTCAAAGTAAAGCCTCCTATATGCGTAAATCCTTAATTTATATGCCTATTATTGTCGAGCTTTGTCAAGGACAATGTTAAGCTTCATTCCACATGATGTTGAGTCTATGCATGATTCTATTCTAAGCTTTGTCGAAACGACATTGTTGAGCTTCATATTTATATGATGTCTATTACATGAATGATTTCATAATGAGCTTTGTCAATAGAAAATGTTGAGCTTCGTTTCGTACGATGTTGAGTTTATGCATGATTTCATGTTGAGCTTCATCACTAGATGATGTTGAGCTTTGTATTTATACGATGTAGAGCATTGTCATATTTTGGGAGAAGAGTCTAGCACCGAGCGGGCTAAGGGTCGAGTACCCTATGCCCCAGAACTACGCGCCAACGTAGATTGATACTATTATATTATGTGGACCTCCCTTGTGAGCTATCCTCGACCCTATTGGCCCTTCAGCTTGATATCGATATCATTGTAGCATCTATCGCCTTGGAAAGGTTATTGATGGCTCTTCCCACTTGAGTGAGATAGTTGGGACCACATAGGCTCTATCGTGGTATGTCAGTTAAGTGACATGTCTCCCATTGTCTATATCATTTGAATTTGCATATTCATTATTTATTTTGATTATATTATGCATGCATGTTCAAAAAATAAGGTTTGACTCAATGTTCAGCTTTTGATATAGATGTTATGATTTAGCTTGGAGTCATTCGAGTCAATCATGATTTCTAGAGCCATGCATGTTCACGTATAAAATAAGGATGATTTCATAATGAATACTTGTGACCTTCTTCTTATCCTTAAAGACTATTATATATGTGTGACTTGTTTCAAAAGATTTACATTGCTCTAGCGGTTTTACTTACCTTGCATACTCGGTACATTCTATGTACTGATCGCATACTTTCTATGTTTTATCGTGTCATGATGCAGGATTCAGTTCTCAGGTCCAACCCTGTTCGTAGTCGCTTATCAGAGTCAGTACCTTCTTGGTTGGTGAGTCCTCATCTTTTGAGGACTACACTTTCAGTTATCTTGGTTGTATTTTCAGTGTCAGTATTATTGAGCTAGTCGGGGGCATTGTCCCATCAGATCGTCCATATTATAGGCTTATCAGGCTTAGATATATATTCAGCTTCAGATGTTCATCCTGTTGTTATGTAAAGTTAGACTTCCGCTGAGTTTATAATTATGTTTTCTTCATGTTTAATGAATGAGTTAGTGAATGCTTATGCCATGGGTTGACTTGGGGTCTCTCGGGGCCCCTTATCCCGTGTCTATGATCCGGGTCTACACTCGGGTCGTGACAAACTTGGTATTAAAGCCATAGGTTTGAAGTGTCCTAGGGAGTTGATGATTTCCAAGGGTTGCATGTATCATTTGGTTAGGTTCAAAATGTTGAGTCAGGTTTATGATTTCCAAGGGAGTTTGATGAACAGGGTGTTCAAGCCATATTTGGACATGTTCGTGATCGTGTTCATTGATGACATTTTGATATACTCTTTGAGCGAGGAGGAGCATGCCGCTCACTTGAGGGTAGTGCTCCAGACCCTCAAGGATGGCCAATTGTATGCTAAGTTCAGCAAGTGTGAGTTTTGCTTGGACTCCATGGCATTCTTGGGCCATGTGGTGTCTAGCGAAGGCATAAAAGTAGACTCGCAGAAAATTGAGGCGGTGAAGAATTGGCCTAGACCAGTGAATCCTTCGGATATTTGGAGTTTATTTGGCTTAGCTGGCTACTATCGGAGGTTTGTGGAGGGTTTCTCATCCATTGCAGTGCCTTTGATTAAGTTGACTCAGAAGAAGGTGAAGTTTTAGTAGTCGGAGGCTTGTGAGAAAAGCGTCCAAGAGTTGAAGGCTCGACTTACTTCAGCACCTGTGCTGACCCTACCCGAGGGTAACGATGGTTTCATGGTGTATTGTGNAGTTGGACTTGGGTGTGTGTTGATGCGGCTTGGGAGGGTGATAGCTTATTCATCTTGACAGCTGAAGGTGCATGTGAAGAATTACCCGACCCATGATCTTGAATTGGCTGCGGTGGCGTTCGCACTGAAGATATGGCAGCACTACTTGTATGGTGTCCACGTGGATGAATTTACTGACCACAAAATCTTACAATATGTGTTCACGCAGAAAGATCTAAATCTTCAGTAAAGAAGGTGGCTGGAGTTACTTAAGGATTATGACATGAGTGTCCTTTACCACCCGAGAAAGGCTAATGTGGTTGCGGATGCTCTTAGTAGGCTCTCAATGGAGAGTGTGTCCCATGTGGACGAGGGGAAGAAGGAATTGGTGAAAGATGTTCACTGGCTTGCAAGGCTGGGAGTTATATTGATCGATGCAACCGATTTCGGTGTTGTTGTGCATAACGGGTCAGAATAGTCCTTGATGGTTGATGCTAAATCCAGGAAAGATGAGGATCTAAATTTGAGGAAGCTGAAGGAGGCGATGAAAAGTTAGAAGGTGGAGGTTTTCTCCCAAGGGGGAGATGGTGTGCTACGATACCAGGGTTGGCTATGTGTTCCGGATGTCGATAAATTGAGAGTTCGGATATTACATGAGGCACATGGTACTAGATATTCTATTCATCTAGGATCTACCAAAATGTATCTGGACTTGCGAGAAATTTATTGGTGGGATGGTATGAAGAAGGATATTGCAGAGTTCGTAGGAAAATGTCCAAACTGTCAGCAAGTGAAAGTCGAGCATCAAAGACCTGGAGTTGTACTTCAGGATATTACCATTCCCACTTGGAAGTGAGAAGAAATCAATATGGACTTCATTATAGGTCTACCTCGTACTCGCCGGCAATACGACTCCATTAGGGTTGTGGTAGACGGGTTGACCAAGGCTACACATTTCCTACCGGTCAAGACCACAGATTCAGCAGATGATTATGCTAAGCTATATATTCGGGAGTTGGTTCGGCTTCATGGGGTTCCTTTTTCTATTATCTCAGACTGAGGTACTCAGTTTACCTCTTAATTCTGGCGTTCTTTTCAAAAGGGACTTGGGACGCAGATTAAGCTCAGTACAACATTCTATCCAAAAAAAGACGGCCAGGCATAATGAACCATTCATACCCTTGAGGATATGTGTTATGGAGTTTAAAGGTAGTTGGGATGATCATTCACCCTTGATCGAGTTTTCTTATAATAATAGTTACCACTCTAGTATCCAAATGGCACTGTTCGAGGCTCTCTACAGGCGAAGGTGTAGATCGCCCATTGGTTGGTTTAAGGTTGGTGAGGCGGCCATGATAGGACCTGATTCGGTTCATGAGGCAATGGTGAAGGTTCAGCTGAGAAAACCGCTCAGAGTCATCAAAAATCGTATGTTGATGTGAGGAGAAGAGATTTGGAGTTCGATATGGACGACTAGGTGTTTCTATAGGTATCTCACATGAAGGGAGTCATGCGGTTCGGAAAGAAGGGTAAACTCAGTCCCCACTATGTTGGCCCCTACCGGGTTGTGAGAAGAGTTGGTAAAGTGGAGTATGAGTTGGACTTTCCTTCAGAATTGGCTTTAGTTAATCTCGTGTTTCATGTATCGCTTTTGAAGAAGTGCTTAGGTGATCTAGCCTTGGTGGTTCCTGTAGATAGTGTTGGTGTGAAAGACAGCCTCAGTTATGAAGAAATTCCGGTTGAAATTTTGGATCGACAAGTTCAAAGGCTGAGGAACAAAGAGGTAGGTTCAGTTAAGATTTTATGGAGGAATCAACATGTTGAAGGAGCTATGTGGGAGGCCGAAGCATACAAGATGGCTAGATACTCACATTTGTTCTCTACCGACGCAGTTCCGACTTGAGGTATCATTTTTTGCCCTTGTTCTCTAATCAGTTTCCATGATCAATCCATGTGCGCAAGTTTGAATTATGTTATGATAAATTTATGTGATTCCTGAATTTAGTTTAGTTATGTGGTTCTTTTCGGAGGTGGTCATTCCGTGCAATTTCGGTTAAAATAATCAGTATTGGAGTATGATAAGTGCTTGTTTATGTTTCCTTCTTGTTTCTAATATTTGAGGACGAATGTTCCCAAAGGAGAGATATTGTTATACCCCGATAATTAAAGAATCGAACCTGGAACTGAATCGAAGAAGAATTGGAAAAATGTTGCAGCAGTTGCAGAATGAGTCACTGAACGACTCGTGAGGAGACCCCACAAGTCGTCAGGTGACTCGTGGGAAGGCCTCGATGGATGAGGGACTCGAGGTCCCCAAGGGCAATGTAACAACTTGTGGTAAGCCACCATGAGTCGTCATGTCATCTGTGGGGTGGTCCTAGAGGAAGATTGGAAAATTGATCCAGTGCACTTGATGGGAGGTGGCAACGAGTTGTGGCTACCGGGGAAGAGTCGTCATGTCACTCGTTAGGAGCCCCGGCAAACCAGTTATCTAGTGAACTTAACGAGCAAACCAACAGATCGTTAGCCCTGGTGAGGAGTCATCGGGTTGTCCGTTAGGACCCCTGACAGTTATTTTTAGCGAATTCAGTAAGGGCTTTTTCGTAATTCATAAGTTCTAAGGGCCTATACTACGTCGTTTTAAGGTCGTAATAGAGTGTTTTTAGCAGAGAAAAACCTTTCTAAGGCCATTACTTTCATGCATGCAAGGTTGGGGGTCTGAGGAGAAGAATCAAGGTGAATTCTCAAGGTTTCCAATTGGAATCTTAGTTGGGCAATTAGGAAGGGTTAGAATTCTTCAATCCCAGGTATGTAAGGCTATGAGTGGGTGCTTTCTTCCACACCCATTCCCATTCCCTACAAAAAATGTGATTAAATTTCCTATGACCAAGTATGGGGTTTTTGCACAATTGCATGATTCTTCAATCTCTATACATGGGTATGATTAGATTGTATTTATATTGATGATTTATGAAGCTTGGGAGAATTCTAACTCGTTTTCCCTTATGAAATTGTTTTCTTAAAATTTGAATCTAAAACGTCCATGGGTGAAGAGCTCGCAAAGGGAGAGATTCTTTATAAATGAGTGATGATGATGGAGCTTATGATAAAAAGCATGTTTCTAAAACTACCCATGACTATGTTGATGTTTTCAAAATGAATTAATTAGTTCAAGTATGATAAAGCTTTTGGTGATGCCATATGTTCATATAAAGTGATGAACTTCCCGACATAAGATTACTATATGGGTGGAAGTGAATTTTCCTCAATTATTATTATTTTAAATTCTAGCTTGTGGTATGTTCAAAGTAAAGCCTCCTATATGCGTAAATCCTTAATTGATATGCCTATTATTGTCGAGCTTTTTCAAGGACAATGTTAAGCTTCATTCCACATGATGTTGAGTCTATGCATGATTCTATTCTAAGTTTTATCGAAAGGACATTGTTAAGCTTCATATTTATATGATGTCTAGTATATGCATGATTTCGTAATGAGCTTTGTTAATAGAAAATGTTGAGCTTCATTTCATATGATGTTGAGTTTATGCATGATTTCATGTTAAGCTTCATCACTAGACGATGTTGAGCTTCATATTTATACAATGTAGAGCATTGCATGTTTTGGGAGAAGAGTCTAGCACCGAGCGGGCTAAGGTTCGACTACCCTATGCCCCAGAAATACGCGCCAACGTAGGTTGATACTGTTATATTATTGGGACCTTCCTTGTGAGCTATCCCCGGCCCGATTTGCCCTTCAGCTTGATATCGATATCATGGTAGCGTCTATCGCCCTGGAAAGGTTATGGACGTCTCTTCCCACTTGAGTGTGATAGCTGGGACCATGTAAGCTCTATCGTGGTATGTCGGTTAAGTGACGAGTCTCCAACTGTCTATATCATTCGAATTTGCATATCTATTATTCATGATGATTATCATATGCATGCATGTTAATAAAGCAAGGTTTGACTCAGTGTTCAGCTTTTGATATAAATGTTATGATTTAGCTTTGAGTCATTCGAGTCAATCATGATTTCCAAAGTCATGTATGATCACGTATAAAAGAAGGATGATTTGATAATGAATACTTATGACCTTCTTCTTATCCTTAAAGACTATTATATATGTGTGACTTGTTTTAAAAGATTTACATTTCTCTAGCGGGTTTACTTACCTTGTATACTCGGTACATTCCATGTACTCACTGTATACTTTCTATTCCGCATCATTTCATGATGCAGGATCCGATTCTCAGGTCTAGCCCCATTCGTAGTCACTTATCAGAGTCAGTACCTGCTTGGTTGGTGAGTCCTCATCTTTTGAGGACTAGACTTTCAGTTATCTTTGTTGTATTTTCAGTTTCGGTATTGTTGAGCTAGTTGGGGGCGTTGTCCCATAAGCTCGTCCAGATTAGAGGCTTATCAGACTTAGATATGTATTCAACTTCAGATGTTCATCCTGTTGTTATGTTAAGTTAGACTTCCACTATATTTATAATTTTGTTTTCTTCATGTTTAATGAATGAGATAGTGAATGGTTATTCCATGGGTTGACTTGGAGCTCTCGAGGTCCCTTGTCCCGTGTCTACGATCTGGGTCTACTCTCGGGTCGTGATAATATGTATTCAGACTTTTGCTTATTCGTGTTTAGTTTATCAGTTTCCCATTTGATGTGTGCTAATTAGTCGCTATGTTCATGCCATGGGTAAACTTGGGGCCACTCGTGGTTCTAGGTTCCGTGTCTTATTCTGAACCTATGTTCGGGTCATGAAAAACTTGGTATCAGAACAAAGGTTAAGAATGTCCTAGGGTGTCTGAATGCCGCATTGAATAGAGTCTTTTCCATGGGTGTGAAGCGTGCCACACTTAGGGGGGAGAGTCTACAAGATGTTTTAGGAAATTTCCCTTCTTTCATGATCTATGTCGTGCGATGAAGTATCTCTCTATCCTTCTAACTCGTGCAATACATGTTTGTAGAATCATGCCTCCATACTGAGTAAATGGTAGAATGAACGAAATGGAAATGGCCATAAAGATGGCAATAGAGATAGGAACCAGTAAGCCTCGCTAGCACCAGCAGGTCCTTTTCCCGAGAAGGTCTCTCATACCAAGTTTAGAGCGTCTTTTCAGATGTTGGTGCAGGCTTTGACCACTCAGGTCAACTAGCAGGCGGTGGCCCATATTTCTCAGAATGGGAATGCAACGGCGGCTTGAGTTCAGGACTTTCTCAGGATGAATTCACCTGAGTTCCTAGGGTCAAGAGTGCATGAGGACCTGCATGAGTTTCTTGAGTAGATACAAAAGATCACCCAAATTATGGGGGTGACGGGGAAAGAGAGCATGGATTTAGCCTCCTATCAATTAAAGGGGGTTTCTTATATCTGGTACCGTCAGTGGAGGGATGGTAGAGCAGTGGGCGTATTTCCCATGAGCTGGGATGAATTCATGACTGCCTTCTTAGATAGATTCTTCCCTAGGGAGTTGAGGGAAGAAAAGGCGGCAAAGTTCGTCAACATGAGGTAGAACAATATGACCATGCAAGAGTACGCCTTGGAGTTCACCCGGTTGTCCAAGTATGAGTCGGAGATGGTCACGGATCAGAGAGCTCATATGAATAGGTTTGTGTATGAGGTGTCATATTCACTAGTCAAGGAGTGTAGGAGCACAATGCTAAATAGTGACCTGGACTTCTCTCGGTTTGTTATATATGCCCAGCATATAGAGGCGGATTAGATAAAGGAAAGGGAGAGAGAGGCCAAGAGGGCCAGGACGGGCAGCTTTGGGTTCTCCCAGCAGAGGTCCATTGGCGAACATTGTCAGCAGTCCCACCAGAGGTTATTGGCCTCAATGCCATCATCAGCCAGTGTTCCATCAAAACCTCGAGGTGATGGGAGGAGTAGGGCGTCAGGTTCAAAGGGGACAAAAATACACGCCGGTAGAGCACTCCTTTCTAGTTTTTGGAAAATGTGCTAAGAACCACATAGGAGAGTACCTAGTGGGATCAGACATTTGCTTCGGGTATGGAAAACATGGTCACATATGCAGGGAGTGTCCTTTGGCTAGGTAGGGTGACAGCAGAGGTCGTGTGCAGACTTCCAATTCAGCAGCAGCTCTAGGATCATGTCCTTCTCAGTAGGGTGTTTCCACCAGTGCAGGGGTGGTCAGTGTTCGAAAAGGTTTTATGCTCCGTCATCTCGTCAGGGGCAAGAGGTCTCTCTAGATGTGGTCACTAGTATGTTGCGAGTATTTCCTCTTGATGTGTACGCATTGTTAGATCTAGGGGTTACTTTATCTTTTATGACGCTTTATGTTTCTATTAGTTTCAGAGTTAGTCCCGAAATTCTATCGGAACCCTTCTCAGTCTCTACTCCAGTCAGTGACTCAGTTATAGCTTGATGGGTACACAGAAATTACCCTGTGACAGTCCTTTAGAAAGTCACCTCAGTCGTTTTAGTAGAATTAGACATGACCAATTTCGATGTTATCTTTGGTATGGATTGGTTGCTTGCATGTTATGCCTCAGTGAATTGTAGAACCTATACGGTAAAGTCTCGATTTTCGGGTGAGCTAGTCCTAGAATGGAAGGATAGTTCAGTTGTTCCTGTAGGTCGCTTTATTTCCTACCTTAAGGCCAGAAAGATGATTTTCAAGGGTTGCATGTATCATCTTGTTAGAGTTAAGGATGTTAGATCCGAGACCCCGACTCTTCAGTTTGTCCCTGTTGTATGTGAGTATCCGGAGGTTTTCCCAGATGATCTACCAGGGGTTCCTCCTGAGTGGGATATTGACTTTGGTATTGACCTTCTTCCTAATATGCAGCCTATATCTATTCCTCCGTACAGAATGGCTCCAGTTGAGGTAAAGGAGTTCAAAGAGCAGTTAAAGTATCTTATATATAAGGGCTTTATCAGATGTAGAAAGTCCCCTTGGGATACACCAGTTCTCTTTGTTCGTAATAAGGATGGGTCTCTTCGTGTATGCATTCAATATTGACAATTGACCAAGGTTACAATCAAGAACAAGCATCCTCTCCCCAGAATTGATGACTTTTTTAACCAATTCAGGGTGATATGTGCTTCTCAAAGATAGACCTCATATCTAGATATCATCAGCTCAGATTTAGAGAGAATGACATTCTGAAGATAACTTTTCGGACTTAGTATAGTCACTATGAGTTTGTAGTTATGTGTTTGGACTAAAGAATGCTCCTGCAACTTTTATGGAATTGATGAATAGGATGTTCAAACCATATTTATATATGTTCGTGATCGTTTTGATCGATGATATTCTAATATACTCTCAGAGTGAGGAGAACCATACCGTTTATTTGAGGGTGGTGCTACAGACTCTCAAGTATTGCCAACTGTTTGCTAAATTCAGGAAGTGTGAGTTTTGGTTGAACTTAGTAGCATTTTTGGTCCATGTGGTGTCAATCGAGGGTGTGCGGGTGGATTCTCAAAAGATAGAAGTTGTAAAGAATTGTCCTAGACTAGTTAATCCTTTGGCTATCAGGAGTTTCTTGGGTTTGGCTAGCCATTACAGGAGGTTTGTTGAAGGATTTTCATCCATTGTAGCACCGTCGATTAAGCTGACCCAGAAGTAAGTCAAATTTCAATGGTTGGATTCCTGTGAGAAGAGTTTTCAAGAGTTAAAGGCTCGACTCACTTCAGCCCCCATATTGATCATACTCGAGGGTACGAATGGATTCATTGTGTATTTTGATGCCTCTAGGGTTGGTCTTGGCAGTGTATTGATGCAGCATGGTAAGGTAATTGTGTATGCCTCTAGACAGCTTAAGACTCATGAGAAGAATTATCTGACACATGTCCTAGAATTAGCAGTGGTGGTGTTCGCATTGAAGATTTGGAGACACTACTTGTATGGGGTCAACGTGGATGTGTTTACAGATCACAAGAGCCTACAGTATATGTTCACTTAGAAGGATCTAAATTTGCGGCAAAAGAGGTGGTCGGAGCTTCTCAAGGATTATGATATGAGTGTCATTTATCATCTGAGCAAGGCCAATATGGTGGAAGATGCTCTTAGTAGGTTGTTCATGGAGAGTGTGTTTCATGTTGAGGATTGGAGGAAGGAGTTAGCAAAGGATGTTCATAGGCTTGCTCTTTTAGGGATTCACTTTATTGACTCAGCAGATGGTGGTGTCATTGTTTAGAATGGTTCAGAATCTTATTTGGTGATTGAAATCAAGTCTAGGCAAGACGAGGATCCTATCTTAGTGAAGCTAAAGGAAGCGGTTCAAAATTAGAAGGTGGAGGCCTTCTCTCAAGGGGGAGATGGTGTGCTTCAATATTAAGGTCATTTATGTGTTTCTAGTGTCGATGATTTGAGATAAAAGATGTTACATGAGGCTCATGGTTCCTGATATTCTATATATCTAGGTGCCACCAAGATGTACCGTGACCTATGGGAAGTCTATTGGTGGAATGGCATGAAAAGGGACATAGCAGAGTTTGTGGCTAAGTGTCTTAAATAACAACAGGTGAAATTTGGGCATCAAAGACCAGGAGGTGTGCTACAAGACATCAATATCCCCACTTGAAAGTGGAAAGAGATCAATACGGACTTCATCATAGGGTTGCCTCGCACTCACCAACAGTATGACTCTATATCGGTGGTGATAGACAGGTTGACCCAAGCAGCTTATTTCCTGCCAACCAAAACTACCGATTCAGCTAAAAATTATGCTAGATTATATATTCGAGAGTTAATTCGGTTGCATGGAGTTCCCTCATCCATCATTTCGGATAGAGGCACTCAGTTTACCTCACAGTTTTTGGAGATCGTTCCAGAAGGGACTTGGTACTCAGGTCAAGCTTAGTACAACTTTTCACCTGCAGATAGATGGACATGTTGAGCAGACCATTCAAACTCTTGAGAATATGTTGAGAGCTTGTATGATTGACTTGAAAGGAACTTGGGATGATCATTTACCTCTTATCGAGTTTGCTTATAATAATAGTTACTACTCTAGTTCTAGATGGCCCCGTTTTAGGCTCTCTATGGGCGTCAGTGTAGATCATCTATTGGATGGTTTGAAGTAGGTGAAGCCATGTTGATAGGGACAGATTTAGTTCATGAGGCTATGGAGAAAGTTCATCTTATTAGGGAAAGGCTAAAAACATCCGAAAGTCTCCAGAAGTCATATACGGATGCTAGGTGGAGAAAAGTTGAGATTGAAGTCGATGATTAAATACCTGAAGGTGTCTCCCATGAAGGGAGTGATGAGGTTCAGAAAGAAAGGAAAGCTTAGTTCCCAATATGTTGGCCCATACAGGATTTTGGGACGTGTTGGCAAGGTGTCTTATGAGTTGGAGCTACCATCAGATTTAGCATCAGTGCATCGAGTTTTCCATGTATCGTTATTGAAGAAGTGTATTGGTAACCCAGTTTTGGTTGTTTCGATGGAGAGCATAGATGTGAAGGATAGCCTTACCTATGAGGAGGTACCAATTCATATCCTTGATCGTCAGGTTCAAAAGTTTAGGAACAAAGAAGTAGCTTCAGTGAAGGTCTTGTGGAGGAATCAGCTTATTGAGGGAGCTAAGTAGGAAGACAAAGCAGATATGATGGCTAAATACCTACATTTATTTCATTCAAGTTTTGTTCTAGCTTAAGGTATCAGTTTCCTCTCTAATACTCTATTCAGTTTCATGTCCAGTTCATGTCTCTCAGTTTCTTTCATGTCCTAGCATGTATGTATGATTCATGAATTCAATTCAGTCATGTGTATCAGTCCATAGTCAGTCACTCCGTTATTTTTCAGCTTCATGTGTTTAGTATTTGGGGTTGCAGTTTCTTTCCCCAGCCTTTCAGTGTGTTTTCCCCATATTCGAGGACGAATTCTCCCAAGGGCGATATATTGTAATACCCGAAAGTTTCTAAGACTAGACCCGAGATTTGAAATGTGATCAGCAGGAAAAGTTGGAGAATTGCTTCAGTACAACTCAACCTATGAATCATAGGTTAGTGGTATGGGTCGTGGGAACACCCGTGGTTTAGTTTAGAGGTTTCCTTCCCCAGACCATGAGTCTCCACTACTATTCGAAGTGTGTGGGTGTGACATATGGCATGGATCGTAATTTATACTTGGGATTTTTCAGATGCTGGTTGTATGAGTGTTGGTACGACTCGTGATAGCCTGTTACAGGTCATAGCAGGTTTTGTGGAAATATTCAGAGAGTTGGAGGTTTTGGACTTGGTTAGTATATGAGGATACCACGAGTTGTAGGAGGATTCTACGACTCATAGTACGAGTCATGACAACTGACAGAACAATATTTCTACGAATTCATTATAAGTATTTTTGTAAATCCTAAGCTCCTACTCCCTAAACTACATCATTTTAGATCTAAAAAGAGAGTTTTAAGGGATTTTAACCTATTCTAAGTCACACCCCTCCCATGCATGCAAGATTAGAATCCCTCCTTTGAAGATCAAGCTTAAAATTCTTCAATTCAATCTCAAAATCTCTTGGGCTTTCAAAAATAAGTGTAGATTCAGTTTACCCAGGTTTGTAGAGCTATGAATGAGAGTTCCTACTCTCATGCCTAAAATTCTCCTCAATTCCATGAATTCAAGTTTTAAATCAAGTTCATGATCTTATGAGGTTTTAAGCCAATTTTATGAAATTCTCTATGATTTATTTATCGGTAAATTTTCTTCATGTTTCAAAGCATATTTTAAGATTTATGAGAAGATTTTATACTTCTTTTGATTATAAATTCATAATTTCAAGTCTTTAGAAAATTATGCCCAATTATGCAAGTTTAATGAAAAGTCAATTTTATGATTCTATTATGATTTTGATTCTCCTAAGCCCTAATTTATGGTTTATGATTTATGATATACATTCCTATAAGTACTCATCATGAATTTATGTATTTCAAGTATGGTGATTTTCTCAAACAAGTATGTTCTTCATGATTTATGAGTTTATGAGTTTGGCCTACTCACGGGGTCTTTTTTCATGGCTAGTCATGTATTTCATGTATGATCAAGTATGTTATGAATTAACTAGGCCATGAACTTCATATATGATTTCACGATAATTATATGAGCCCCCATATGTATGTTTTGGGAGTAGTGTCTAGCAGCGAGTAAGCCCGACATTTAGGTAAATTCTAAGGTCTCAGAACTATGTCCCACAATAGGTGTATATATTCATGACTAACCCTACGGGGTCCTTGTTAGTGATATCACGCCAAGTATCGTTCCTTGCCTTGGCAAGCTTGGGATGGCTCAGCCCACTTTAGTGAGATAGTTGGGGCATCATGTAAGATCTATCATGATGGTATCGATTAAAATGAGTCTCCCATTGTTCCTCATGATTTCAATTATGCATTTTTATGACTTATGATATTATGTTTTTATAAAATTTTACCCAATGATCATTTTATAAGCTTTTACTAATGATTTCAGTTATTACAAGCCATATGATTCTATTTTCAGCTTTGGCTCATTCGATTCAGATATGAGATTCAAGACTATACATGTTTTCAGATATCAGCATGCAATCCTTACTCTCATGATCTTATGATTTGTGTTTATATGCATGATTTTAATTCATACTTACTCAGCATGTTTTACTTACCTTGCATACTCAGTACATTCCAAGTATTGACCGCATACTCTATGCTATATCGTTTCATGAGTCAGGTTCAGATTATCAGACTTAGTTTCTCCATTAGCTGGTCCCCGCAGCTTAGTTCAGTCTCTCTTGTTGGTGAGTCCTCATCCTTAGAGGACCTTCAATAGGTTGAGTTATGTTACTTTAAGTTTTTAGACTTTAGTGAGCTAGTTGGGGGTGCTGTCCTGTCACGACCGGAGCATAGACCCTAATAGAGCCATGGGACAGGAACCCCGAGAGACTCAAAGTCAACCCATGGCATGAAAATAGAAGCTAGGAGCATACAACAAGGGAAACATGATTAAATGGAACATGCTCAAGTGGAAGTCGACATACATATTAATCTAAAATGGAGTCAACAATGACAAGTTGATTTCAACATAATGTTTGAAAAAGCCTCTAACATAACTTATGAGTTGACGGGACAATATCCCCAACTAACTCGACAAAGTCTATAACTGAAAGAATGTAACAATAGATAATTGAATGTCCTCAAAGGATGAGGACTCACCAATACTGGCTGAATAGGCCTGATGGGAAAGCAATACTAGTGATGCGGTTGAGACTGATTCCTGGGACCTGTATTATGAATCGATACAACATAGAGTATATGGTCTCTACTTTGAATGTACTGAGTAGGCAAGGTAAGTAAAAACGGACAACTAAAATACATAAGAGTTCATAAGAGTAGGACAACATGATCATAAAGTATATATCATAATATAGACATAAAGGCTCAAGGTTTTGACAAATGAGTAAACTCGAGGGCATATTCTTGCATCGTCATTTTTCCCTGCTTGAGATTTACGAACTTAGCTGCCTTCAGCACCCTCATCTCACGAGGGAAGAGCCGATCTAGGAAATCAACATGGAACTCCTCCCAAGTGATAGGGCCTACTCCGGAGGCCCTACTATATTTCCACTTCTTGAACCAGATGTATGATCCCCCTTTCAAATGATATGAGGCCAACTCTGCACACTCAACTCCTTTCACCCCCATGACCTGGGTGATCTTCACAATCTTATTAATGAACTCATGCGGGTCCTCCTCCACTTTTAACCCAAGGAACTTGGATGGGTTCATTCTCAAGAAATCTATGACTCCAGCTGCCTCCACATTTCCATTTTTCAGAATGTACACCACTGACTGCTGGTTGACCTGAGCGGTCAAGGCCTGCGCTAACATCTGCTCAGAATTCAGCATGGGCAATCGGCTCCAATGCATGGTCCTCTTGGACTGGTGGGGCTTGTGGCCGCCCATATCCATTGTCATCCTCGTGGCCATTTCCATTTCCATTCCTCCTACCGTTAACTCTGCGGGGCACCATGGTTCTGCAATCATGAATAGAACGAGTCAGAAGGATAGGGAGAAATTTCATCGCATGACATGGATCAAGAAAGAAGGGTACATTTCCTAAATGTAGCCTCTTCGTCATAAGTGTGGCGCACTTCACACCCATAAAAAAGACTTTACTCAACACGGCTTTCAGACACCCTAGGACACTTCAAATTTATGGCTCTGATACAAAGTTTTTCACGAGCCGAACGCAGGCCAGGATCAAGACACGGGACAAGGAACCCCGAGGGACTCCAAGTAGACCCATGGCATGAACATACATCTAACTAAATCATGATAATGATAGATCAACATGATAAACTTAGCGGAAGTCTGAAGTAAGCGTAACATCATTAATATAAATGAATCTGAAGCTGATTACATTTTATGTCTGAAAAGCCTCTAATACTGATGAGTTGATAGGACAAGACCCCCAACTAACTCTTTAAATATGAAACTGCATACATAAAGAAAAATAATAGAGCATGGTCTTCGGGAGATGAGGAATCACCAATAGCTATGGGATGCTAACTCTAAAAAGCTGGCTAAGGACGAGGCTGAGTCTGAGTACCGGGGACTGTATCATAAAACAATATAGCATAGAGTATGTGGTCAGTATATGGAATGTATCGAGTATGCAAGGTAAGTAAAACCTCTTAAATAAATAAAATCATTTAAAATGCACATAAGATAAAACATAAACAAAATAAGAATCTGAGAGTTGGGCTTGCATGCCATATTCTGAAAACATGATCTCAACATAACATATCATCATAACTGAATCGATTGATCAAAAGCTAAAATTTGATAATCATAAGTAAAACTAAACATTTGGGTCAAACCTTCTTCAAAACATATATATATGTGTGTATATATATAT
>JACEIK010000604.1:345498-386058 GCA_018107945.1 Datura stramonium
TATGAAACTCTCTCTCTCTCTCTCTATATATATATATATAAGAAGCTTAAGCTCAAACCATACAACAAACTAAAAATAATTGGGAGTCTTCACTCCAAAACCATGTGGTAAGCTCAATTCAGAAAATCATAAATCATAAATTAACATGTAGACATTTCCCAATACTTCAACATGCTTGAAAATACTCAATTTAATCAAAAACATGATTATAAACATGGGTAACTCGAAAAAATACTTTTCATCAATAATATCTCATCGTACTCGATCATTCATCATCAATCTCAACTTTCATGAATTTCTCATAAATAGGCATTTTAAATTTATAAATCTTTAAACATGATTTTAAAGAATACACGTAAAACTTTTCCATAATTCATAATTCAATAACAAAATCTCATTTAAATTATACCCATGTAGAGAATTAGAAATTTCATGCATTGGGTTAAGACCCCATGGAATCACTATGGAATTTCATGATTTAGAGGGTGATTGGGCGTGGGTGTGAACTGATTCACCCATTCATAACCCTACATACCTGATGAAGGTTGATTCTTACACTTCTTTGATTGCCCAAGAGGAATTTGAGATGAATTGGAAGGGCTTAAGCTTGATCTCCTCTCTAACTCCCTAACATGCATGCATGGGTTTAGAATAGGCTAGAATGACAAAACCTATCTTAATACACTCTGAAAATGGCTTAAAACGATGTAGTATAGGACCTTATAGAATAGTAATGACGAGAATACCCTTAATAACTTCGTAGAAAATAACTGCTCATCAGTCCCCATGAGAGACCGAACGAGTCGTTGCCACCATCCACGAGTCGTCATATAAGTCGTGAACTCCACTGACATATTCCTCAATTCATTAGTTACCTGCTGCCCACGACCCATCCCATGAATCATGGTGACTGACCACGACTCGTGGGGACCTTCCGTAGGGTGCACTGTTAGACCCCCTTCACTTTCCTCAATCTCTTGCCCGCGGTTGACTCAACGAGTCGTGGGGACTGACCACGACTTGTGATAAGGTTCGCGGGGACCTCAAATTCCAAAATTCATCCTAAGCATGGAACCTCACCATGAGTCACCTCATGACTCGTGGTCTCCCCCACGGGTCACAAAATTACTCGTTCTGTGACCTGGTGCAAAATTTTCAGTTTCCTCCGTTTCAACACCCAAGTCTGATCTTTGGGCTCCCGAGGTATTACTTCCACTTTCTGATTCTCAATGGATTCTTTCAACTTTACCAAAATAGGATCCTTTTCTTGTCTATCTTTGACCTCAGTCACCAAGGAAGATTCTGATCCATTCTAAACAATGACACCACCATCCATCGAGTCAACAAGAAAAACTCCTAGTCGTGCAAGCCGATGCACATCCTTCACTAACTCTTTCCTCGCCTCATCTACACGGGACACACTCTCCATAGAAAGCCTTCTAAGAGCGTCTTCCACCACATTGGCCTTGCCCAAATGATAAAGGTCACTCATATCATAATCTCTAAGAAGCTCCAACCCCTTCTTTGACATAGATTTAGATCCTTTTGAGTAAACACGTATTGTAGGCTTTTATGGTTCGTAAACACATCCACATGGACTCCGTACAGATAGTGCTCCAAATCTTCAAGGAAAATACTACCGCTGCCAACTCGAGGTCATGAGTCAGATAGTTCTTTTCATGGACTTTCAGCTGCCTGGAAGCATAGGCTATAACCTTACCATGATGTATTAATACACAACCGAGACTGATCCTCGAGGTGTCACAGTATTCCACAAATCCATTGGTTCTCTCAGGTAAAGTCAACACTGGTGCTGAGGTAAGGTGAGTCTTCAACTCTTGGAAGCTCTTCTCACAAGCCTCTGACCATTGGAACATCACTTTCTTCTGAGTCAAGTTAGTCAACAGTGCTGCAATGGATGAAAATCCTTCCACAAACCTCCTGTAGTAACTAGCTAATCCCAAGAAACTCATGATATCCGAGGGACTCACTTGTCTAGGCCAATTCATCACAACTTCTATCTTTTGAGAGTCCTCATGTACACCCTCACTTGACACCATATGACCCTAAAACGCTATCGAGTTTAACCAAAACTCACACTTGCTGAATTTAGCATACAACTGGCGAGGCTTAAGAGTTTGTAGCACCACTCTCAAACGAGCGGCATGCTCCTCTTTGCTCCGAGAGTATATGAGAATTTCATCTATGAACATGATCATGAACATATCAAAATACGACTTGAACACCCTATTCGTCAAATCCATAAAAGTTGTAGGAGCATTCGTTAGTCCAAAAGATATAACTACAAACTCATAGTGACCATACCGAGTTATAAAGGATGTCTTTGGAATGTCACTCTCCTGAACCCTGAGCTATTCATACCCAGATCTAAGGTCTATCTTCGAGAAATACCTGGCACCCTGATGTTTGTCAAATAGGTCATCAATTCTAGGGAGGGGATACCTATTCTTGATTGTCACCTTGTTCAACTGCCGGTAATCAATGTATATCCAAAGGGAATCATCCTTCTTCCGGACAAAGAGAACTGGTGCACCCTACGGGGATTTTCTTGGTCTGATGAAACCCTTGTCTAAAAGATCTTTCAACTGCTCCTTCAACTCCTTTAGCTCAGCTGGAGCCATTCGGTAAGGAGGAATAGATATATGATGCATATCGGGAAGAAGGTCAATACCAAATCGATCTCCCACTCGGGAGGAATTCCGAATAAATCATCTGGAAATACTTTTGGATATTCACACACTATAGGAACTGACTAGATAGTCGGGGTTTAGGATGTAGATACCTTAACCCTAACTAGATAGTACACACAACTTTTAGAGATCATCTTTCTGGCCTTAAGGTAGGAAATGAAGTGACCTACAGGCATAGCTAAACTACTCTTCCACTCTAGGACTGGCTCACTCAAAAATCGAAGCTCTACTACACGGGTTCTAAAATTTACTAAGGCATAACATGCGTGTAGCCAATCCATGCCAAAGATAACCTCAAAATCTGTCATGGCTAGCTCTACTAAATCTGCTGAGGTGACTTTCTGAAGGACTGTGACAGGGAAATTTTTATATACCCGAGCTATAACTGAATCACCAACTAGAGTAGAGACTGAGAAGGGTTCTGATAGGATTTTGGGATAGACTCCAAAACTACTAGCAACATAGGGCGTCACAAAAGATAAAGTAGCCCCTAGATCTAATAATGCATATAAATCATGGTGTCATACTCGTAACATATCAATGACCACATCTGGTGAAGTCTTCTTCTCCTATGGAGATTTAAGGGCATAAAACATATTCTGGCGTTGGCCACCACTTGAACTGGTGGATGCACCCTGCTGAGCTGGGCGTGCTGGTGCTGCCACTGAGCTGGTAGCCTAGCACGACCTCTACCATCACCCTGTCTAGCTATAGGACACTCCCGGTGCATATGCCTTGGTCTACCACACCCAAAATAGATATCTGACCCAATCAAGTACTCCCCTATGTGATTCTTGCCAAACATTTTGCAGACTGGAAAGGTACGCTCTGCCTGCATGCTTCTCTGTCCCCTCGAACCTGATGCTCCACTCCTCTCACGGTCTAGATGGAGCACTAGCTGATGATGGTGCTGGAGCTAATGACCTCTAATGAGACTGCTAGCGATGTCCACCTCCTGATCTCTGCTGGGAGAACCCATAACTATCTGTCCTGTCCCTCTTGGCCTCCCTCTCTCTTAGATGCACCGCCTTCATCTTCTTGGTGCACAAAACCAATTGAGGAAAGTCAATGTCCTAATGAAGCATAACATACCTACAATCCTTGACTAGTTAGTCCGCTACTCTGTGCATAAACCTGCTCAACCGAGCTCTCTAATCAGCCACCAGCTCTGGTGCATATTTGGACAAACGAGTGAACTCAAAAGCATATTCCTTGACCGTCATTTTTCCTTAAGTTAAAAAATTCAGCTACTTTGATTTCCCTCATCTCTCAGGGAAAGAACCGATCCAAAATCGCGGTGTGGAACTCATCCCAACCAACGGGGCCTGACCCAACTTCCCTACCATCATTCTACTGTCTGAACCAAATATATGCTACCCCTTTCAACTGATACAAGGCTAGATCTAAGCACTCCTCCCCCGTCACCCCCATGATTTGGGTGATCTTCAGAATTTCATCAATAAACTCATGCGGATCTTCATCCACCTTTGATCCGAGAAACTCTAGAGGGTTCATCCTAAGAAAATCTCTGAATCTCTCCGTGCAGCATTCCCATTATGGGGAACATGCACTACTGCCTGCTGGTTGACTTGGGCGTTCAAAGCTTGAGCTAATATCTGAATGGCAGCCCTAAATTCTGCATGGGCCACCTACTCGGGCACATCATCCTAGGGGGATGGTATGGCCTGCTGGTGCCCATCCCCATAGCAATTCTCATGCCCATTTCCATTTATTTTTCTTCTTTCGTTAACTCGGTGAGGAGGCATGATTCTTCAAACGCATATACCACGAGTTAGAAGGATAGAGAGACATTTCATCGCATGACATAGATCATGAAAGAAGGGACATTTCCTAAAACATTTCATAGCCTTTTCGTCATAAGTGTGGTGCGCTTTAGATCCATGAAAAAAACTCTACTTAACGCGGTTTTCATAAACCCTTGGACACTTCAAAACCTAATGTCTGATACTAAGTTTTTCATGACCTGAGCATAGGCCCCGATAGAGACACGGAGCAACAAACTCTGAGAGACTTCAAGTGGACCCATGGAATGAACATAAAAGCTAGGAGCATACAACAAGAGGAACATGATAAAATAAAACATGCTTAAGAGGAAGTGTTCATACATATTAATATAACATGAAGTGAACAATGATAAGATGATTTATACATAATCTCAGAAAAAGGCTCTAACATAACTGATGAGCTGATGAGACAACATCCACAACTAACTCCACAATGTCTATAACTGAAATAACGTAACAATAGATAATTAAATATCCTCAAATGATGAGGACTCACCAACACTGGTTGAACAACCCTAAGGGGAAAGCAAGAGTAGTGATACGACTGAGACTGATCTCTCGAACCTGTATCATGAAATGATACAACATAAAGTATGTGGTCAATACTTGGAATTTACTAAGTAAGAAAGGTAACTAAAAAAAGATATTTAAAATACATAAGAGTTCGCAAGAGTAGGACAACATGATCATAAAGTAAATATCATAATGTAGACATAAGGGCTCAAAGTTTTCAAACCATTCGTAATCCAATCATAATTATAGTCATAAGAGAAAAAATAATAAAACATAACTTGAGCCAAAGTAACATAAACATATCCATGAATAAGTCATGAGGAACAATGGGACGACTCATCTTAATCGACACCATCATGATAGAGCTTGCATTATTCCCCACTATTTCGCCCAAGTGGTTAGGCCCCCAACTTGCCAGGCAAGGGGACATGCAGTATAGAGATATCAAAGGGATCCAAACATATATATATATATATACACCTACGGTGGCACATAGTTCTGAGACCGCGGGGTTTACCTGAACACCGAGTCTACTCGGTGCTAGACACTGCTTCCAAAAACATACACGTGAGAGCTCGTGTAGTAATCATGAAATCATTCATGAATTTCATGGCCAAATAAAAAAATAACATGATTGATCCCACGTGAAATACATGATTAGCCATGAATAAGGGCCCATGAGTTGGCCAAGAGTCATAAATCAATAAATCATGAAAACCATGGATACTTGTAAAATATTTATATACTTGATATTCATAAATCCATGAAGAGTACTTTAAGAGAAATTATAACATGAATCATGAATCATAAATCATAATTTAGACTTAGTAAGATCCAAATCATAATAGAATTATAACTTGACTTTTCATGAAATTTACATAATTGGGATAATTTAATTAAAATTTAAAACTATAAATTAAATATCAAAATAACTATAAAATCTTCCCATAGATCATAAAAGATGATTTGATACCTGAAAGGAATTGACCCATAAATAGATCATAGTGAATTTCACAAGAATTGGAATAAATCCCATAAGATCTTAAATTTGAATCTAGAATTGAAATTCATGAAATTGAGAAGAATTTTGAGCATGAGAGTGAAAGAAACTGTCATTCATAGCCTCACATACCTGGATAAATCAGATTCACACTTCCTCTTGAAAGCCCAAAGTAAATTGGAGAGAAATTGGGGAATTCTTCAAGCTTGATCTCCAAGGAAGAACTCTAATTTGCATGCATGAAATGGTAAGGTTTAGGATAGGTTTAACACTCTTAAAACCCTTCTAACTGAGCTTAAAACAATGTAGTTTAGGACCTTAGAGCTTAGAAATTATTAAAATACCCTTAATAAAAATTCTGGAAATTCTGCACTGCCAGTGATAATGGTTGATAACACGGGTCGTCCTTCAATACTACGACTTGTGGTATCCGTCTGTTACTTCCTCCATCATTTCTTAACTTCTCAAGTCCTGATACCACTACTCCAAACAATGATCCTTTATTGCCTCCCATTACTTCTCTAAATTCCAACTCAAGTCTTCAACCATGACTGGTCAGGACGAGTCATTACTAGTCCCAATGACTCATCATTTCAAGCCGTAACCACCACTTCTCACCTTCTGTAAGTCCTCCCAACAAAAACATACCACAACTCATTGTACTATACAATGAGTCATACCATGACTCATGCCAGACACCTTGACCATACCATTCTCACAACGACTCCCTACCACGACTCATTACACTGACCAAAGAGTCATTCCATGGCTCGTTGGTCCTAGACCTGCCAACTCATAATGCTCAAACTCTCACCTCTTGCTGAAGTATGAAGCAGACATTGTTAATAAAGAACCCAGCAAAGAGGTTGGGGTCGAACCCACAGGGGATATGGAAGATCTAGACTAATGTCGGTAAGTGAACTTGTTGGTTAGTTACTCCAATTTGGGGGTTTCTAGAAAATAGTAATTAAAACAACGATTGAAATTATGATGTAAATCAATATTGAAGATTAACTAGGGTTTGTGTTCCCCATGGGATCATAACTGCTTCGCGTATACACACGTGATCAATACCAATGCTTACTTGTAAAACTGATAACTACGGTTTATCCAAATGACTGGTTCATCCCTATTGGATGACTATACTCAATCACCAAGAAAGGTCTCATGAGCGGTTTCAAACTATTTGTTATCAATTTCCAAATTTAACTATCCTGTGACCACAACTCAAGTTAATACAATGATCATCAAGATCAAGGCTTTGTTGTAATTGTCTTTTCCTAATCTCTACCTATATAGGCTCAAGCAAGTAAAGAATTCGGGAAAGTCCTAACATTGTACACCATTAAGAAATATTTAACCATGAAGAGAATACAATATAAGTGTTTTTTATTAGTTTTGAATCACTTTTGTGTATCCCTATCTTGTTAATCCATCATGGTTCCCACAACCCTAGCTAAGAAGGTTTTAGCCTCTTATAGTTGCAAGTTTGGGATATGAATTCATCATTAAACACATAATTCAATACTTACAATCGTAAGTGAGAGAAAAGCTTCTTTGATTATATCATAAAAACCTCAATAACAATTGATAAAGATCAAGAGAGAATCCAAGAAAAGGTTGATCACAAGTCAATCAACTCAATTCTATGTTTTCCCCTCAAATCTCTATTGTTTTCATGCCTGTCTCACTTCTCCCCCATGTTCCCTATCGTTCTCTACTGAAAATAAAACATAAAAAGTATTTATACAAACATAAAAATCCTTTTCCTAAGCTAACAAGGTGATTTTCCATAACTAGCGCCACCAGAGCAACAACTGATCCTATAACCTGTAGCAGGATTGTACGGGTCATACCTTCTGCCCGTAAGTCTTTGGCTTGCTGAAATATGGCTAAGTGTTGGGCCTTGGTATGACTCCTACATGCTTTCTATGAGTGGTGAGTTTCTTCCGTGGTCTGGCTCTAAGAACTCTGACTTTTTCTGAATTTATTCATGAGTGTTGTGGTACGACTCGAACCTCCCAAGTACGACTTGTACTGTCTAAAGTTCTTCTTAGCAATGAAAATCCTCTCAAGCTCACCACTTCTCCTGATACAATTCGTACCTTCTTTCATAGTTCGTAGTTCCATCCGTATGAGGAGTCTGCCTTTGTGCAATTCTTCTGAATATTTCCACGACTCCAAGTTATGGCTCATTCCAGTATTGTACGGCTCGTACCAGTATTTTACGGATCGTATTGAGAGTCGTAGGTTGAATTCTTCACAATCCACCCATCTGAAACTTTTCACGGTTCTCAATACGGCTCGTATTGAGACTGCGACTTTAGCTCATTTTCTGCACTTTCACGCTTCTTTTGTACATTCTTGCTCCAAACTTATTTATCCTGTAATCAAAGAAAAAGGGTCTTATATCCATATAAACACACCTATGTTCATGATATTTTCTTAGTTTTGAGCGTCGAAAGTGTTGTAAACTCACAGCACATCAACATCCTCAACTTAAGACTTTTGCATGTCCTCGGGCAAAGAAAAGAAAAAACTAAACACGATGCTCAACTAGAAAATAAACCTAAGATACTACAGCCAATACCAAACAAAATTTGCACTATAAATTCAATGACTTTTGACCCTTCTTATGCGAACCAATATCAGTTAATGTACTACAAGCAACCATAAAATATGATAAGCAGGGATCAAGACATGTCATCTAGCTAATAATAGGAAATCAAGTCATCACCAATGCTTTTCACACAGGCCACTGGTAGAATTAAACATAAACCATGTACCCTCATAGCAAATAAAGTCTCCACTCACAAATATAGTAACAGTTATGGAATGGGACTGAACAAGCGAGACTCTCACTCTCACCAAAAAGTTCCAAGTACTGTGTATCAGATACCATAGGCTTGCCCTTATTTTCTCTGCTTCGGTCTGTCAGATGATCAGATTAGGATCACTATAGGACTTGATGTGGCTTGTAATGTAGGCTTTAGGGTTGTACATGATAAATATGTGATCTTTTTAAGTGACTAACCCTTCCTTAGCACTACAAACATTGGCTTCATCGTTCACTTATTTCACCTTTTTTTTGCTTTTCCTTCCTTTTCCTCCCTTTTCACCTCTTTTGTATGCATTTGTATGAGTGTGGTGTGTTTTCAACCTTTTCAAGCATTATTTTTCTTTTTGAATTTTCTTTTTCACAGTTTTCGACTTTTTCATCTATTTTTTATTTTTCATATGTCACACCACACCTTATTTTTCATCTTTTATCTTTTCTCACCATTTTCATCATTCCCACTATTTATGCACCCCTACTCTAGCCATCCTCAACTTAGGCATTTTTCCTATGTGAGGTTCACAATGTCCAAGGAGGGACCAGGGCCAAAATAGGTTCATTATAAAAAAATGGGTACGGTTCATCAGTTAATCAAAGAAAAATGGTTTATTAAAGGCTCAAAATTAGGATCAAGGGAATCATATGATTTTGTAGGGTAATTTAGGATAAAAGTGAGCTCAACAAAAATGGCCTATGATCATATCCTAATCAACCACCCTTAACCTAGGCAAAGACCAACCAGGCAAATTCTAAATCTGTAACACAGTACTGAACTAAGTATCAATCCTCACTCACTCATGGAACATGACTTATATTCACTTTACCTGTCTTGTTTATACATGTCTTAACAGGATTACGCATGCTAATAAACTAAATGACATCAAAAGATCCACAGAAATCATGATGCAGTCACAAGTACACAGCTAATGCATCAAAATTTTTTAAATAGGGTCAATTTTTTTAAGAAATTCAAAACTAGTGCACTTTCATTGGCTAAGTACTCCTAAGCTACTTTCTAATTAAAAATAAATCACAAAATAAGAAAATAAAATCCTAAACATGCCGCTTCTACTAAATAGCATTCCTGAGGGAAAAGAAACACGACAAGAAAAACCCTTGAACGAATCCAAGAACCCAAAAAATACAAGTACACCCCCTCCCATTTTTTTTAAAAATTGTGCTTCATCCCCGAAGAATCAACTACAAGAATAGAGGGAAGGGAACATACCTGTGGTGCTCTAGGCTCTCCCGTCATCCTGCGGAGGAGGTACCTCCATTGCAATCGTGGCGCTAGCAGTGGCTAGCGCACTCACTGATGTATCAATAGGAGGCGTGGTTACCCGCTCAGTAGGTTTGTCTGTCTCTGTGGCCTCTGGGGTGATCTGGGCTTAATGTGGCTCACTTGAAGTGTCCCTGCCACTAGCAAGCTCGAGCTAAGCCATGGTAGAGCTTCCTGCTCCTCTAGCTCGCTCTTGCAGCTCTGACATGTGTGAGTCATGAGTCTGCATGCTCTCCACTTGTGCCCACTTGCGTTCTCTTCTTTCTTTCTTTCTCCTCTTCCTCAAGCTCTCTTCTCCAACATCCTCAGAGACTCTCTTCTTTTCTTTCTCCTTTGCTGCTATCATGGGCTCCCAATAAGCCGCCAAGTCAATCTCCTCATCTGGCTCTTCATCCAAGTCTGGAAGAGTAGGAGCTGCTATCAGTGTCGACTGCTGTGATGCCAACTTGATCAGTTGGCTACGAAGATCTCCCAACTCCTCCCGGAGGCTACTTGTGTCTGTCTGCACTTAGAGTGTTGTCATTAATTATTGTTGCTAATCGGTGGCACACTAATGTCCAACAAGCTTTTACTATGAAGTTGAGTGAATTTTTGGTAACCTTCTTTCCACCTGTGACCCACTCTGCTTCCCCTTTATCCTTAGCTATAACACCCACTAACCACTGTAGCTGCCTCTGTCTTTCCTCAAAGCCCAGCTGCCTAATTTTCTTCAATGCCTCCACCCGGTACTCATATTCTGTCATGGCATATAGAGGTATGAACTGCGGCCCATATAGAATCTGAGAGATAGTATGCTCGGAGATGTCAACCTCTCGACCTCTAACCATGACACTCTCTAGTTTGGGCTGGTCTTTCATTTTCCGCCCCTTTTTTGCCTTCTCCTCTTTGGTCTCAAAGTAGTTGGTGCAAAACTCACAGATTATCTCTAAAGTGTACTGGTCCGGAGTCCTAGTCATCCATTCGAGGCCATAAAAGATGAATATCTGCTTCATCTCCTCTACTTTGTTCAATGAGTTTGTGAGGATCTGCGGTTCTTCTTGGATGCTCCTCCTGGGTTGGTTTTTGGCGGTGAGAGCAACGCCCTGCTCATAGATCTCTTGTGCTCCTGGAACTCTCCACCAGATGGTACAACTCTCCCTAGGTGGGATCTATTGTTGCTCAGCATTAGGAGCCTCCTCCTCTGACTCAACACTGCCACTTGCTTCTCCGGATTGGGTCTCCTAAAACCCTTCTTCTGCATTTGAGCCGTTTCCCGACTCCTGATTACCTTCCTTAGATCTCTCCTAAGACTGGGGAGCTTCGGCATATGTGGCAGTAGCTGCAATGACTTGGGCCTTGACTTTTTCCATAGTGTTTGGGTCCCATTGGTGTCTAATGTATCAACCATGTACTCCTCAACTAAACCACTAGGGGAACTGCCTACTTTCTCAGACTCAAAGGTTTCATCATGTAGTGTCCTCCGGGCAGTTGCTTTGGATGCTTTACGCTTGACCGTCATTGTACCTATAGAAAAAGAAAATTAGAATTCCGTATCTGAGAAAGAAAATCAAGAATTAAGTCCTCTGTAAATAACCATGAGTCAACAGTACGTGTCGTAACTTGGAGGTACGACTCATATGGAGACCCATGATATCTCTGACGCACATTATGACTCCCAGGTACGACTCGTACCATGAAGGTAAGATCCATATCTTGAGGCGTTTGAGGCTGCCCCTTTAATAACAGTTTCTCTGCATTTTTCCATGAATCATGGTATGACCCGTAGGTTGATTCCACGAGTCGTAGGAAGGATCATACTATCTCATATTGAATTGACCGTTTCCAGATCTTCGGTATGAATACTTGGTACGACTCGTAATGGCAAACCATGAATCGTACCATAGTTCATACCTCAAGTCTTTTCCAGTTTATCTTGGGACAGTCCCAACGAGCCATCCTACGAGTTGCAGTACTAAACTACGAGTCATAAGAAGGCTTGTGAAGCCTGTCCCTGCCTTGTTTTTTATGCAGTTATAGGGGTTTCAATTTCAAGCTTTTGGGTACTCAAACTTCTCCAGGTCTAGGATGTGTTTAACCCATTTTAAAATCTACCAATTCCTCCCCTTCTACCTCACTACCTGTAATTCTCTTTCATGCTAGTGCAATGTAAAAGCCCATCAAATTTCAACTTATTTCCCAGTTTCATAATTTAATCACACCCCTGGTCATTGTCTATTTTGAATTTTTCGAGCAAGAACACTGACTCACGGGGGGTTTTGCACTATTACTTTAAGCATGCAAGTTCAATAAATTTTAAAGCAATATACTTACTTGATGATTGGTTCTTCGACTGAGAATCAGTATTGGGGCTGGACAAAGCTGTTTTGAGCAAACAATTGCTCGATTTTCACTTTGATTATCGAGTTACAGTTGTGAGATAGTCGTGGGAGTTGGTTGTGAGATGGGTTTTGAGTGCGTGGGAGAAAGGTCCTCTGGGTTTTGATTTTAAATACTAAAAGGGCATGTTTTAAAATCTAGGCCGAGTCGGGGTAGTTTCAAGAAAACTTGACCCATCAAGACTCGTACCACGAGTCGTAGGAAGGCCCTACGACTCATCCCTTGGACTCGTAATGCATAGAGTTGAAAAACTTACCTAGGGACCTACGAGTGCATCTTACGACTCGTACCTTGTGGGTACGGTTCGTACTATGAATCATACCTTGTGGGTACGGTTCGTACTATGACTCATAGGTCCTTTCCTTGCATAGATTGCATAGTTCACACACACAGTAAGTACTATGACCCATACACTTGAGTTACGAGTCATAGGACCAACCATACCCTGCATTCCTGCACTGAAGCACATCTCTGATCTTCACCACAACTTATGCTACGACTCGTAAAACCCTCTCACGAGTCGTACTGAGAATTATAGCACCTGCTTTTTAGCAGTTTGCTGCCACCTATTTTTTTCCCAACACACTAAACACACATTACTTAAATCACTTGGGTTTCCTCCCAAGAAGCGCTTGATTTAACATCGTGACACGATGCAGGTGGCTCGATTCCTCAGAATTCACCAAGCCACCACTTGGGTTGCCTCCTAAGAAACATTTGATTAACTTCGCGCCACGATGCAAGTCTCTTGACTACTCATACTTCGTCAAGGAACTCAGATTCATCTTCAATTGCTGAGACTACACTGTACTCCTTTGGTTGCTGCATTGACTGGAAAATGCTGAAAGTGACCTCTTCTTTATTCAGTCTGAACATCAGTTGGCTAGTCTCCACATCCACTAAGGTCCTCCCAGTAGCAAGGAATGGTCTCCGTAAAATGATGGGGACCTCATAATCAACCTCACAATCCAGTATCACAAAGTTTGCTGGGAATATGAATCTTTCAACTTTTACAAGCACATCAAATAGGATCCCCACTGGCTTCTTCATAGTTCTATCGGCTATCAGTAGCCGCATTGTAGTCGGTGTGGGGGCTCCCAAGCCCAACTACTTGAACACAGCCAATGGCATCAGATTGATACTTTCTCCCAAATCACAAAGTGCTCTTGCGAACTCGACATTGCTAATGTTGCAATGTATAGTGAAAGAACCCGGATCTTCCTTCTTCTGGGCAAGGACTCGTGTAGCTATGGCACTACAGTGGTGTACATTATCTACAAGCTCATAACTCATGGAACTTTTCTTCGTCACAAGGTCCTTCATGAACTTAGCATATCCTGTCATTTGTTCTAACACCTCAACCAATGGTATGTTCACAGATAATTGTTTGAGCATTGATAGGAATTTCTGGAACTTACCATTCTCCGCCCTTCTTCTTCATTCTTTGGGGGAACGGTGGTGATGGTCTCGGGATATCCTTGTAAATTTGCATTGCACTTTGTTCAACTTTTAATCCTTTTTCACCAGTTGGGGCCTCAAGCAACTCAACATTCTCAACACCTTTCATTTTAGCATCATTTTCATCATCTTCAACTACGCTCTCTTTCTTACTTTCAACTACAACTGGTAGAGGGGGATCAATTGTAGTTTTACCACTCCTAGTCATCACATCCATGTAGTGTCCATCATTCTTTAGGTTCTGGACTATGTTGCTAGGAAGTGTACCCTTCTGTCTAGGGTTCAGTGATGCTGACAGTTTCCTCAGCTGCTGTTCGATTTTCTTGATAGTGGTTGCATGTGACTCCACTCTCTGACCCATGCTCGATATATCACCATGAATTTCCTTTAACTGATCATTAGTGGATTTCACCTTTTTCATCATCTCAGCCATCGTGCTCTCTAGCTTTGACTGTCCAGCCTCCCCCTCTCGTGCATTAGGAGGAATATATACTCCAGCTCGATCATTGCAGTAGCCGCCATTCGTTCTCCAATCTCCTTCACGCTCATGACCTTGGCTTCTGTCTCTGTACCCATTCCAATTGTAGTTATCTCTGTATTGGTTCCGACCTTGGTTTCAAGAACCTTGGCACCAATTGTCTTGTCCAGATGCTTGGGTGTTGGCTCGAAAACCAGCCACCTGGCTGTCCAGGAAATTTGCCTCCTCCTCGAAATCAGAGTGGTTTGCCCCCGGCTCTAATCCTTGTGTCCCCACTACATTCACCTTTTTGGATCCGGCTCCCATAATGTTCTTTGTAAGAAAATCCAACGATGTGCGCATATGAGCCAACTCCTAGTCGCGTTCTTCTTCTTTCCTACGTTGGTCTGTTGTCAAACCAACAACATATGTATCGGCTACTACATCTTCCTCCCAAGTATGGCATGCCCTATTTGTTTTAGTCATCCTATCAAGAATAGTAGCAGCTTGCTCCCAGGTGTGACTCATCAATGCTCCTCCCACCACTGTGTCTGCTACAACTTTTGTGCTATTGTTCAAAGACCTATAGAAAATTTCCAAAAAACTGTGATTTGGAATTTTATGGTTTGGGCACTTTGTCAACTTCTTCTTGAACCTCATCCACGTTTCATGTAGTGCGTCGGTTCTAAGTTGTCGAAAATTGTAAATCTCATCCTTGAGCTAAAAAATTCTGGAGGGGGAAAGAATCTCTCTAAGAAGGCTTTCTTGAGTTCCCTCCAGTTGGTTATGGAGTCGTTGGGCAACTCTGATAACCATAAAGTGGCTTCCCCTGATAGAGAAAAGGGAAAAAGTCTGAGTCTAATGGCATCTTGGCTAACTCCAGGCAACATGTATGCCTTGCATATTCCAACAAAGTTCATCAGGGGCAGGTTGCCGTCATTTGTTGCATGACTATTGAACACCCCTTTCATGTTTTACAGTTGAATCATGGTGCTCGTGATGTCAAATTTGGCCCCAGCGGGTAGTGGTGATGGTACAATTTCTCAAGTTGACCTAACTCCATCAATGTCTGGGTCCTCATCATCGAAGAACTGAGAGGAAATCTATGATCTCTGTTTGCCCGCCCATGTCGACCAGCATTAACAACCTCATCTCTGGCATCCTCCACATCTTGAAGTCCAGCTTGCCAAGCTAGCTTGGCTTGCCTAGCTTCTTCAGCTATATAGGCATCTCTCTGCTCCTGGTTTTCCATTCTGCGCGGTGTTCATTCAAATTTGGGGTTCAATGGAATAAGGAGATTTCTAGCACTCCGAGTGCTTGGCATTCACCGGCAACAACCTATGGGTATCACAAACAAAAAAAGAATAATTAAGGAAATAACTACCAAAAGTCAAATATGAGCAATTAATCTAGTCTTAGCCGTATACCCCGGCAACGGTGCAACATTTTGATAACGCTCAAACTCACACCTCCTGCTGAAGTATGAAGCAGACGTTGTCAATATAGAACCCAACAAATAGGTTGGGGTCAAACCCACAAGGAGTATGAAGATCTAGACTAATGCCGGTAAGTGACTTTGTTGGTCAGTTACTCAAATTTGGGGGTTTCAAGAAAATAGTAATTAAAATAACGATTGAAATTATGATGTAAGTCAAGATTGAAGATTAACTAGGGTTTGTGTTCCCCGTGGGTTCATAACTGCTTCGGGTATACACACGTTATCAATACCAATACTTACTTGTAGAACTAATAACTAGGGTCTATCCAAATAACTGGTTCGTCCCTATTGGATGACTATACTCAATCACCGTGTCAGGTCTCATGAGCGGTTTTGAACTATCCGTTGTCAATATGTTTCAAATTTAACTATCCTGCGACCACAGCTCAAGTTAATACAATGATCATCGAGATCAAGTGTCACGACCAGAGTTTACATCCTAGCCGTAACACGGGACAAGAAACCCCGAAAGGCTCCAAGTAGACCCATGGCATAATCATAGCATAACAAATAACACTTAACAATAGAAACAGCCAACAAAAACATAATTGGGCGGAATATGACTATAAGGAGTCAAATTTAAAACTTTAAAGACATAATCTAACAAAACTTTAATACATAGAATGAATCTGATTACACATGTCTGAAAGCCTCTACTAAACTGATGAGTTGCTGGGACAGGTCCCCAGGTAAATCCTAAAGTCTAAAAACTGAAATATGAACATAGACCTCATCCTCGAGAGATGAGGACTCACCGAAATCCGTTGAGATGGAAGGAGGAGCGTGTCTACCCACGGGGCTGAGTCTGGATACCTGAACCTATAACATGAAATGATATAGGACAAAAAGTATGTGGTTAGTACTTGGAATGTACTGAGCATGCGGGGAAACATAAATAAACTAAACATACAAGTATACAAGAAGGAAATAAACTAAGTACATTGACATATAACTGATTTAGAATGCATCAACCCTGTCTGAGTTATGTAAACATATCAATATGAAAATTTCGTTTTGAACTCATATTATGAAGCATCATCAAGCTCGTGCATAAGGGTTAGACACTGAAAATATAATGAGAATTGAAGCTGAAGCTAACATCATACACTATACTGGATGGCTACTGACAACTGAGGTTGCATTAAACTATATTTGTTTTAAGTTGAAGTCAGAACTATACGGAACTAATCAAAATTGATAACATAAACTAAGGGATTCATTCTCTACTATAGAGAGTCCCAACTGAACTAGGGAAACATTCTTAGCTATGGAGAGTCCCGACTGATCTATGGGAAACATACTCATCTATGGAGAGTCCCTGGCTACCTAAGTGAAGTATTCTCGGCTATGGAGAGTTCCTAGCTAACTAAGAGAAATATTCTCGGCTACAGAGAGTCCCTGGCTAACTAAGGGAAACATTCTCGGCTATGGAGAGTCCCTGGCTAACTAAAGGAAATATTCTCGGCTATAGAGAGTCCCCGACTAACTAAGGGAAACATTCTATACTATGGAGAGTCCCTGGACGACTAGAACATGAGGAGTACTGATCTGACATTATTCATTTGAAAGAATTAAGGCTACTTTCTACTAGAAACAAGCCCAAAAGTCTGAAGTATCATTCTCATGCTTTATCTTCATAATTCATGTCATCATGGTACCAAATCATCATTTAATCCATGCAGTTTACATTCACGATCATCCGTAGGTTCAAGTCATACTTTACACACTTTCACAGCATTCAAATTCTGAGTTCATAACATATGACATATAACATAGAGTCATGTAGGATCCGTAGGTCCAATTTACTCTTTAACATGTATACATTGATTCATATATTTTAGATTTACGGAAAGCCCATATACTTAACTCATACCTTAAACATGTACAATGAGATCATGGTAGAAGCATACATTTATTTCATAGAGCCTCTTTCAAAATTTACTCCAATTCATGAAGAAGATTCGATAATTATGCCATTATCATAGGTTCATCTCATACCCAAACAATTACATCGAAAACATAATGAAAACACATACATACTTCCCATTGATCAAGCCCGTAGGTTCTAGTCTCATCTCAACATATCTATCAAACATATATTATAATCTTTAAACATATATAATTCCCATTGATCAAGCCCGTAGGTTCTAATCATGCTTTTATAGTAAAAGAGAATCGGGTTTTTAAATAAAACGTTTGGGGCACAAGGATGGAAGGATACCCTTGTTGAAAAACCCACACACCTTATTAAGATAAATCCCACTTGAACTTTCACCTTGAAGCCTTGAGGAAACCCTTGTTGAATCCTTAATCTAGAGAGGGGAAGGAAGAAGAGTTGAGGGAATGAGAGGTTAGGCTAGAAAACCCCTAAAAACATCCCTTAGGATGCCCACAAGGACTCCATTTCAAAACTGGAAGCGTAGAACTTTACCAAAATACCCTTGGGAAAAACATTAAAATCAGCACGATCTGCGAGCATGAACCTCACCACGACTCATTGGTCCTCACCACGACTCATGGTGACCATCCGTTGCTTCTGGGCTTTCTTCATAGTTTTTTCTTCCACAACCAATGACCAACAGGACGAGCCGTTACTTCAGCCAATGACTCTTCACCACCTCCCGTTGACTCCAATGGCTCCTCAACCTGCGATACTTCCAACGACCGACATGAGGAGTCGTTACTTTTTCCAACAACTCATAAATTCCTTCCATCGTTCCCACTGAACCAACCCTCGAGTCCCTTCCAACGATCAACACCACGGGTCATTGTTAGCTTAAACAATCCGTTATAACCATCCTCGGCACCGACTCGAAACCATGAACTTCAACCAACGACTCCTCATGACGACCTGTTACGGCAACTAATGAGTCATCACTTGACTCGTCCCCTCTGAGAAGTCCAAACTGCAAGCTTTCCACAATAGCATCCAACATGTCGTTGTTTCACACAACGACTCGTACCTCCTCTAGTGGCATCAAAACACTAGGAACCAGTTTCTGAATCCCTTCCAATGACTGCCTCTAACAAGTCGTTAGAGCGACCGACGACTAGTTAGACGAGTCGTTCTGAGGCATAGTTTCAGATTTTTCTGCTGAGCACATTCCAAATCCTAATTTTAAATCTTGGAAACTTTTGGGGTGTTACAATATATTCCCCTTGGGAACATTCATCCCTGAATGTTGGCTAAACATACTAAAAGGATAGGGAAAAAACTGAAATACCAAAGCTGATCAATTACCGCTGAAAAATAATGGAGTATCTGACTTCGGCTGATCTTACATAGCTGAACTGAACATCCAAATCATACATGCATGCTAGGGCACAAGAGGGACTGAAAGACACGAAACTAAGATGGAACTAGATAGAACACTGAGAAGGATTTCTTTCCCTCTAACCGGCACTGAGCTGATACAAAATGAGACTTCATTCTTAAATCACTTTTTGTTACGGGGTTAAAATTCGTTATATCTGGTCTAACTGGAAGTAAAGGACTCATTAACACAAATTAATCATGACATCTGTAACTGAGTACATACATGAGGTAACCTTATTCTACTGAGCTACTAAAGACTAAGTTCGAGCTGATCATACTGGAAGACATGAGTTGATACACATAACTAATTCATAATATGAAGATGAACCTTAAGGATTTGAAGAGAAAGACTGGCATCGCTATCTGAAGGGGAGATCTAGAAATCCTAAGAATCTGCACATAGGGGTGGGTATAACTTAGCTTCAACTGAATACAAGAGAAGTTACCTGAACTTGAAGGGATTGACATATCGTAACTGTTAAGGCTGGAACTCCCCTACTAGCATACTCAATATTTGACTTGTCGTACATACTGACCATCTCCCCCTTAGCTTAAAGCCGTCATTCTAAGGCTCCGAAATATTTCTTAAGGCCGGGGCTAAATCACTAACACCTAGCTTCTCTTTCACCTCTAACCCTCACCGCAAGCCTTACACTCACAACTATTCACATCACACATTTCCAATCTCTTCTCAACAACAATAATAGAGCTTCTTATTCAATTCTAGGATCTTGGGACTAGCAACATGCAAAGAGTAACACAAAATTTACAACATACTTGTGGCCACTACTAGCGATTTGCCATTATCCTGGTGGGTTGCTACGGCATAGGAGAGGTTTTGACGTCGTCTGCCACCCCGGCTAGATGATGCACCCTGCTGAAACAGACGGGCTATCGGAGCCACTAAAGAGGTGGCCCATGATCTACTCTCGCCTCGCTTAGCCACTGAGCAATCCCGGTGCTTATGGCCCAACTTGCTGTACTAAAAACAAACATTGAGCCAGCCTTGCATTCTCCCAAATGGTGCTTCCCACAGCTGGATTGATACGTAATCTCCCTTACTCTGGGTTTGTACGGAGCACTGACTGTCGAAAGTGTTGGGGCCGATGATTTTTGTTGGGATTGTGAACAGTGTCCACCGCTCGTCCTCTGCGGGGAAACTCTGAATCTCCTATCCTGGTCCTCTTGGCCTCTCTATCTTTTTCCTTCACCTTTTCCGCTTCCATTTGATGAGTGAATATCACAAAACGTAGAAATTCTATATCCCTGTGGAACATGGAAGTCCTACACTCTTTAACCAAGGAGTCTGACGCTCCGTTCATGAACCTGCTCACTCGGGCCCTCTAATCGGCTACACTCTCTAGTGCTTTCTTGGATAACCGGGTGAACTCCATCACGTACTCCTTGACAGTCATGTCGTTCTGTCTCAAGTTGATGAATTCTTCCGCCTTTGCCTCTCTCAACTCCCAAGGGGAAAACCTATCCAGGAACGCAGTCAGAAATTCATCCCACCCTATGGGGCCTGCTCCAATTCCCCGATTGTCTCTCCACTAGCAAAACCATATATATGCGGCTCCTTTCAGCTGGTAGGAGGCTAAGTCTACGCGCTCAGTTCCCATCACCCCAATGATTTGGGTAATCATCTGGATCTCTTTCAAGAACTCATACTGGTCCTCGTCTACCTTTGACCCCAAGAATTCGGGTGGATTCATTCTAATGAAGTCTCTTACCCTTGCCATTGCTACATTCTCATTTTGGGGATCACAAGCCATCGTTTGTTGATTAATATGGGTGGTCATGGCCTGTGCCAACATATTAATGGTTTCCCAGAACTCGGCATGAATAACATGGTCATCCATCGGGTTTGTTGGGGCTGGTGGTGCCTGTTGGAGGCCAGTCCTATTCCTTCTTCACTCAGTTTTCTAGGAGGCCATATCGGCGAGCGCGTAAAACATGATTCAAGAGAGGGACTGTTAGAGTTTCATACTCTACGCACAATAAGAATCATGAAAAAAGGGAACATTGCTAAAACATCTTATATCCTCTTCGTCATAAGTGTGGCGCGCTTCACACCAATGAAGAAGACTCTACTTAACGCAACTTTCAGACACCCTAGGACACTCTAAACCTTTGCTCTGATTCCATGTTTGTCACGACACGCGTTTACACCTTAGCCGTAACACGGGAGAAGGAACCCTGAAAGGCTCCAAGTCGATCCATGGCATAATCATAGCATAACAAATAACACTTAAAAATAGAAATAACCAACAAAAACATAATCGGCGGAAGCTGACTGTAAGGAGTCAAATTTAAAACTTTAATACATAGACTGAATCTGATTACACATGTTTGAAAGCCTCTACTAAACTGATGTTGCTGGGACAGGTCCCCGGCTAACTCCTAAAGTCTAAAAACTAAAATATGAACATAGAACTCATCCTTGAGAGATGAGTATTCACCACAATTGGTTGAGATGGAAGGAGCGTGTCTACCCGTGGGGCTGAGTATGGATACATGAATCTATATCATGAAATGATATTGTACAAAAAGTGTGTGGTAGTATTTGAAATGTACTGAGCATGTGGGTAAACGTAAACAAACTGAACATACAAGTATACAAGAACGAAATAAACTGAGTACATCAACATATAACTGATTTAGAATGCATCAACCCTGTCAGAGTTACATACACATATCAACATGAAACTTTTGATTTGAACTCATATTCTGAAGCATCATCAAGCTCGTGAATAAGGGTCAGGCATTGAACATATATTGAGAATTGAAGCTGAAGCTAATTCATATATTGTACTAGATGGTTGCCGACAACTGAGGTTGCATTATGCTATATTTGTTTTAAGCTGAAGTTTGAACTATAAGGAACTGAGCCAAACTTATAACATAAACTAAGGGAGTCTTTCTCTACTATGGAGAGTCTCAAGTGAACTAGGGAAACATTCTCAGCGATGGAGAGTCCCAACTAATCTAAGCGAAACATTCTCCGCTATGGAGAGTCCCTAGCCAACTAAGGGAAACATTCTCGGCTATGGAGAGTCCCTGGCTAACTAAGGGAAACATTCTCGGCTATGGAGAGTCCCTGGCTAACTAAGGGAAACATTCTCGACTATGGAGAGTCCCCGGCTAACTAAGGGAAATATTATCTACTATGGAGAGTCCCTGGCTAACTAGAACATGAGGAGTACTGATCTGACATTATTCATTTGATCTATGCTACTACATCTAATCTGAAAACATAAGCATTTACTGACTTCATCATACTGCATTCATTTAGAAAGAATTAAGGCTACTTTCTACTAGAAAAAAGCCCAAAAGTCTGAAGTATCATTCTCATGCTTTATCTTCATAATTCATATCATCATGGTACCAAATCATCATTTAATCCATGCAGTTTGCATTCACGATCATCCGTAGGTTCAAGGCATAGTTTACACACTTTCACAGCATTCAAATTTCGAGTTCATAACATATGACGTATAACATTGGGTCATGTAGGATGCATAGGTCCAATTCACTCTTTAACATGTATACATTGATTCATATATTTTAGATTTACGGAAAGTCCATATACTTAACTCATACCTTAAACATGTACAGCGAGATCATGGCAGAAGCATACATTTATTTCTTGGAACCTCTTTCTAAATTTACTCCAATTCGTGAAGAAGATTCGATAATTATGCCATTATCATAGGTTCACCTCATACCCAAACAATTACATCAAAAACATAATGAAAACACATACATACTTCCCATTGGTCAAGCCTGTAGGTTCTAATATCATCTCAACATATCTATCAAACATGTATTCTAATCTGTAAGGGAATTCTTAGGAATTTCACATATTTTTGACATTGATACAAGTTCTTGATACAACTGAGTGAACAATAACAAAATCCCAATCAAAGTTTTAAGTTATCTCGTGAAGGAGATTCTATTATCATGCATTTTCACCATTAAGCACATAATTTAAGATATTAAAATAATCCCATAAGCATAAATAACTTTTAATCCTAATGGGTCTTGAAATTCATAGAAGACATAGAAGAAATCATCCATAAATTGAAACACTAGATCATGCTTTTCTAGAAAAAGAGAATCGGGTTTTAAATTAAAACATTTGGGGCACAAGGATGGAAGGATATCCTTGTTGAAAACCCTACATACCTGATTAAGAGAAATTCCACTTGAACTTGCACTTTGAAGTCTTGAGGGAACCCTTGTTGAATCCTTAATCTAGAGAGGGGAAGGAAGAAGAGTTGAGGGAATGAGAGGTTAGGCTAGAAAACCCCTAAAAGCGTCCCTTGGGATGCCCAAAATGATGCCATTTCAAAACTGGAAGCATAGAACTTTACCAAAATACCCCTAGAAAAAACTTTAAAATCTACCTGATCTACCACCACAACCCTCACCACGAGTCGTTGGTCCTCACCACAACTCGTGGTGACCATCCGTTTCTTCTAGGGCCTGCTTCATAGTTTTTTCTTCCTCAACCAATGACCAATAGGACAAGTCGTTACTTCACCCAACGACTCGTCACCACCTCCCGTTGACTCCATTGGCTCCTCAACCTGCGATCCTTCCAACGACCGACATGATGAGTCGTTACTTGTTCCAATGACTCATCAATTCCTTCCGTCATCCCCACTGGACCAACCCTCGAGTCCCATCGAATGACCAACACCATGGGTCATTGTTAGCTTAAATGGTGCATTGTAACCATCCGTTGTCACCGACCCGGAACCTTGAACTTCAACCAACGACTCCTCATGACAACCCGTTATGGAAACCAATGAGTCATCACTTGACTAGTCCCCTCTGAGATGTCCAAACTGCGAGCTTTCCACGATAGCATCCAATGGGTCATTGTTTCACATAATAACTCATACCTCCTCATGTGGAATCAAAACACTAGGCACCAGTTTCTGAATCCCTTCTAAGGACTGCCTCTAATGAGTCATTAGAGTGACGAATGACTTGTTAGACGAGTTGTTCTAAGGTACAGTTGCATATTTTTCTGCTGAGCACGTTCCAAATCCTGATTTTAAATCTTGGGAACTTTTGGGGTGTTACATCAAGGCTTTTTTGTAATTCGCTTTTCCTAATCTGTACCTCTGTAGGCTCAACCAAGTAAAGAATTTGGGAAAGTTCTAAAGTTGTGCACCATTAAGAAACATTTAAGCATGAAGTGAATGCAATACAAGCGTTTTGCATTGGTTTTGAATCACTTTTTTGTATCCCTAGCTTGCTAATCTACCATGGTTCCCACAAGGATTTAGCCTCTCATAGTAGCAAGGTTGGGATATGCATTCATCATTAAACACATAATTCAATACTTATAATCATAGGTTAGAGAAAAATTTCTTTGATTATATCATAAAAACCTCAAGAACAATTGATAATGATCAAGAGAGAATCCAAGAAAAGGTTGATCACAAGTCTGTCAACTCAATTCTATGATTTTCTCTCAAATCTCTATTATTGTCACGCCTGTCTCACTTCTCTCCCATGTTCCCTATCGTTCTCTACTGAAAATAAAACCTAAAAGTTATTTATACAGACATAAGAATCCTTTTCCTAAGCTAACAGGGTGATTTTCCATAACTTGCGCCGCCTGAGCCATGACCGATTCTACGACCCCTAACAGGATTGTACGGGTCGTACCCGCTGTCCGTAAGTCCTTGGTTTTCTGAAATTTGACTAAGTGTTGGGCCTTGGTATGACTCCTATATGCTTCCTATGATTCATGAGTTCCTTCCATGGTCTAGCTCTGAGAACTCTGACTTTTTCTAAATTTATTCACAAGTGTTGTGTTATGACTCGTACCTCCCAGCCATGACTCATACTGTCTAAAGTTCTGCTTAGCATTGAAAATCCTCTGAAGCTCACCACTTTTCATAATATGATTCGTACCTTCTTGCCACAGTTTGTAGTTCCATCCGTATCAAGAGTCTACCTTTGTGCAATTCTTCTGAATATTTCCACGACTCTAAGTTACAGCCTATACCAATGCTGTACAACTCATAATGAGAGTTGTAAGTTGCATTCTTCACAATCCAGCCATCTGAGACTTTTAACAGTTCTCAGTACGGCTCATACCATCATAATACGGCTCGTACTGAGAATGTGACTTTAGCTCATTTTCCACACTTTCAGGCTTCTTTTGCACATTCTTGCTCCAACACTTATTTGTCCTATAATAAAAGAAAAAGTGCCTTAATCCATATAAACACCAGTTCATGCTATTTTCTTAGTTTTGAGCGTCGAAAGTGCTGTAAACTCACAGCACATCACCGACCACACCTTCACCACGACAGGGACCAATGGTCCATTGGAGCTTCCCACGACTCATACAATGGGTCATCCTGTGATATTTTCCCAACTTTTCTGTTGATCTCATTCCCAAATCTCGAGTCCAGTCTTAGGAACTTCCAGAGTATTACATGTCCCATCAATTCTTCAATTATGTTAGAGGTTTATCAGACAATATGTAGAACTTCAGCTTTGTCAGTGTTGACTCTATATGGTTGATAAGTATTCAAACTTTTTCTTATTCATGTTTAGTTTGTCATTTTCTTTTTGATATATTCTCTTTAGCCGCTATGTTCATGTCATGGGTCGACTTGGGGTCATTTGTAGTTCTAGGTTTCGAGTCTCGATCCAGACCTATGTTCGGGTCCTAACATAGATATGGATCTGAACATCTCTAAAGACATAAAATAAATTTGTATACTGAGTTATGGGCCATTAACAAATACTATAAGGAATATAAATAGTAAAACTTATGATTGTGGGGATTCTCATAATCGACATGCTCTAAGTAAACATTATGGAGCAAAACCTGTAATCCTAGTCGGGAGGGTGTCCATACCTTGCCAAGGGTAAGGACCATGAAGGTGTGAATTTAACTCATGAGCCCATTCAGGCAAGGGAGATACTCTAAACTGGCGAGGACCCCTTTTAACCTACGGTGGAACGTAGGTCTAGGACTTGGGTTGTCTGAACCACATCTGCTTGGTGTTTAATATTACTCTAAAAAACATACATGGGTGCTCATAATTATATCTGAAATTTGATATGCTCTTGCATAGACTAGTTTAAAAATCATGTTGAATACTGAATTTTTGAAATGGAGAAATAGTCATGCAAACTGAGCTAATTCTAAAACCATGATATCATAACATTGAAAATCAATGGAAAACATAATTATTTGGGAAAATCATGCTAGGTTTTGAGTATAGGGATACATAAGAGTTTTTCACAAAATTCAACCCATATATAAGTGTAAACACATGTAGGAATCATGAGAGAAACATATCATACAAAAATTTAGTTTTGCATAAAAGGATTTTAGCCCTAGAAATCGTGAATTCATATAATAATACTAAATTCATAGTTTAAGACTTGAGTTTTTGGGCATAAGGGTAAAAAGAAATTCTTATTGATAATACCACATAGTTGGAATGAAGCATTTCTGCTTACTTCTTGAGGACCCAAGAGGTCGGCGAAGAAGAAACCTTGTTTCTTGAGAGCTTGAGAGCATACTAATTTCTAAGGTTCTTCGATGCTAGGAGAGGAATGAAGGGTTATTCTACTAAGTAAAACATTAATTTCCATCATACAAAACCTAAAATGACCTGGTTTAGGAGTTAGAAGCTTAATAAAGTTATGAAATTACCCCTGGATAAACATACTAAAAGACTATCGTCTAGCCCCTATAAGTAGTGCCACGAGTCGTTATGTCATACCACAACCCGTGGTATGTACTCATGGTCACTGAAGCAACTTGATCACTTTTTAAGCCTCATTCCATGATTGGACATGATAATCTGTTCTGTGATACCATGACTCGTGGTTCCAGCTCATGATCACTGGAATGATTTTGAACACTTTCTGAACCTCACACTATGACCAAACAGGATGGGTTATCCTACAGTGCAACGACTCATAATCTAGTCTTGTGTTCCCTTTGAGGAAAAATATGAAGTTGTGGAACTTTGTCTAGATTGCTCAATACAAGCCTCCCCACAATTCATGGCTTCACACAACGGCTCATGTTGTGGGTCATTTTGTGGGAAAAGTCCTTGTTTGTCTATCGGTTTCTGCTCCATGTCTAGGATCTGACCTCAGGAACTTTTGGGGTGTTACATTACCTCCCCCTTGGGATCATTCATCCTGAAATGGAGACTGAAGTTGGACTTATAAATGCCCTAACTTAGAATAACTAAAGTAAACTGATTTCATAGAACATGCATGTAATACCCCAAAAGTTCCTAAGAGATAGATGGGAGAAATATAAATGATTTTTGTAGAAATCTAAATTTTACAGTAGAACGACTCATGGTAAAAGTCATGACAAGAAGTGACGGGTCATGGTTTAAGTCGTGGTGGAATTCTGAAGTTGTTGTCCAGACCACGAGTCATGAGGTGTAGGTACGACTCGTGGTTAGGAGTCATAATGAGTTTCCTAGTGGTGCCGGGGTATGATGTCATGGATCATGGTACGACTTGTAGTGAGTAACCATGAGTCTTCATGGAAGTCGTGGTCAGGAATTGGCTGGTGAAGGGGGTGATGACATGACTGACAGTATGATTCGTGGTAGGGCATCATGAGTCCTAATATGCAATCGTGGTAAGATTTAGAGATGTTGTAGGGAGGAACAGTGGTGACCACGAGAAGTAACCATGAGTCATTACTTCATTGTATGACTCGTGGTTAGGGTTGTGATGACTGGTAGTCCCCATTTTCCAAATTTTTCATTAAGGGCATTTTCATAATTTCTAAGCTCCTAAGTCCTAAACTATGTTGTCTTAAGCTCAGTTAGAAGGGATTTAAGAGTGCCTAACGTATTCTAAGCTTCCCCATTCCATGCATTCAAGATTAAAGATTTCATTGAAGATCAAGCTAGAGGATTCCTTAAGTTTTTCCTCAATTCACTTTGGTTTTCAAGGGAGATTGTGAAATCAAACCCAGGTATATGGGGTTATGAATGGGAGTATTCCTTCACTCTCTTGCCTAAATCCTTTTATCAATTCATGAAATTCAAGGTTGATGATTTCATGGGGTTTAAACCTAATTTGTGAAAATTCTCTAAGTATCTATCATGAGTAATTCTATTCATGTTTCTAATGATGCTTTATGATTTATGGGCATGTTTTATAATAATTTCAATAAAAAATTTATTCTTTTCAAGTTTTAAAATATGATGCCCAAATATGTAAGTTCATGAAGAGTTGAGATTATGATATATGTTTTCAAGTATGATGAATTGTCTATGGTGAGAGTATGATTTCGAATTACCCATGTCTATATCCATGATTTTGACTATCAAGTCTATTTCAAAGCATGTTTAAGTTTGGGAAAGACCATATGATCAAGAATGTTTCATGATTTACTTCAATTTCATGATATTAGTTGTTATACACAGGGAACCCAAGGATCAGACCCGAAAGTGAAAACGGAGAAAAAACTGAAAATTTGCACCAGGTCACAGAACAACTCGTGAGGTCAGTCGTGAGGAGTGACCACTAGTCGTGAAGTGACTAGTGGTCAGCTTGGTTTGGCAAGGTCTGAATGAGGAGGCCACGGGCCTGACCACGAGTTGTGGTCAAACCTCACGACTCGTGAGGTCACCCGTGGTAAACCCTGGAGGTTTGGCAATAATGGGATGGGTAGTGTAGGCCACTGAAGGTGACCACGAGTCATGGTCTGACCTAACGACTCATGAAGTATCCCGTGGGGTTCCCTTGGAGGATCGGGCAGTGGAGTCAACGGATCAAGGCAACGAGTCGTGCCCTGACGCAATGACCTGTTAGGTCCCTCGTGAGGACTGGTGACCAGAGATTTCCTGCGTTTTAATGTGGGTGTTTCTGTAATTTTCTAAGTCCCTAAGGCCTAAAATACGTTATTTTGGATATTTTCTGAGTATGATAAGAGTAGTTAAGTCCCTATTGCATGCCTATTCTCATGCAAGGATTTTAGAGAGGTTTTGGGAGATTCAAGGCCTTCTTCCCCAATTTTCTTCAATTTCTTTGTGGGTGCTCAAGAAACCTTAAGTCCATCTATTCCCAGATATGTAGGGTTTTAAAATGGGTGAAAGTCTTCCTCACCCATTCCCAATTTCGATTAAAGTTATGAATTCTCCTACTCAAAATCAATGGGTTTTACCCAAAGCATGATATGTGATTTCTCTTTATGGGTATGTTTTAATGGAGTTTTCAATTATTGAATTACGAATGATGGGAAGGTTTTATCATTTTTTTTCTTTAACTCATGTTTCAATCTTTTTAAATCCAAAATGCCCATTTATGGAAGTTCATGAAAGTTATGATTTATGATGAATATGCATCATTTTAAGTTTATTGATTATGGAAATGCATGAATCCAAGTTACCCATATTTATGAGCATATTTTGAAAGAATTGAGTATGATGAAGCATTGGAAAATGCCCATATGATGAAAAATGATTTATGATTTATGAAATAAATTTCATGATTTATCGATTTATGATGTTGGCCGATAAAAAGGGTCTTGATTCTTGGCTAAGCATATTTTAAAGGGAATCAATGATGATAAATATTATATCTTAGCCAATGAATTTTTATTCATGATGTTAATGATCTATGTATGAGCCTATATGCATGTTTTTGGGAGCTATGTCTAGCACCGAGCAGCCCGACGTTCAAAGGACTACGTCGGTGTCTCATAACCACGTGCCACCGTGGGTTGTAAATGTTATGATGTATTGGTAATGATCCCATCAAATGTGATATCATGCCTTATGCACGACCCTCGCCTAGCAAGCTAGGGTCGGCTCTGCTCACTTGAGCGAGACAGTGGGGCATCATGAAAGGATCTACCATGATGGTGTCGGTTATGAGGAGTCCTCATATTGTTCCACATGTTTTATGTATTATTATATTTATATTATTGGNATTGGCTCAAGTTATATTATGATAAAGTTATTTACGATTATGATAATGAATGATTTGAAAGTCTTGAGCCTTATATTTTATTATGAAGATTTTGATGCAAGCATGATGTCCTTCTCCTATGTCTATTTATTATGTTTACTTTACTTTTAAAAAAGTACATTTTACTTACCTTGCATACTCAGTACATTCCACGCACTGACCGCATACTTTCTATCTTGTATCGTTTCATGATACAGGGTCCGGATCTCAGGCTCATCCTCATCCTTAGTCCATCCCAACCTACGATATCATCTTATTGGTGAGTCCTCATGTTTCGAGGGCCGTTTGATAAACTTTTCTATTGATTATGTTTTAGTATTGCTCAGGTTAGTTGGGGATGTTGTCCCATCAACCCATCTTACGTATTAGAGGCTTCCGGACAAATGAGTAGTATTCAGCTTATGTAAATGTTGGTACTTCATGATTCTATGTCATGGTTACGTTTCCGCAATGTTTTATGCTTAATATTCTATTTATTTAAATGATATTAGTCGAATGCATGTGCCATGGGTTGACTTGGGGTCCCTTGGGGTCCCTTGGAGTCCCTTGTCCCGTGTCCACGATTCGGGTGTACGTTCGGGTCGTGACATTAGCCTACCACATGATTTTGGAGTCTAGATTCCCACCTTTCAGCTTGTGGTATGTTTTGAGTCAAGGCACCTCATTTCTAGTTTTAAGACTATGTATACATTTTATGATTAGCTTCATCGAAAGGCGATGGTTCAGATTCATTGAAAAACAATGGATAGCATATGCATATTTTTAGGAGTAGTGTCTAGCATCGAATAGGCTAAGGGTTCAGTTAACCATGTGCCTCAGACCTACGTGAAAATGTAGGTATGTTCAGATTCTTGTGACCTCCCTTGTGAGCTTCCCTTGCCACCAGGGGGCCTTCATCTTGATATCGATATCATGGTCGTGCTCTTAGACCTGACAAGGCTTTGGATGGCTCTATCCACTTGAGTGTAATAGTCGGGACCACGTAAGCTCTATCGTGGTAATGTCGGTTATATGAAGAGTCTCCCATTGTTCCTCATAATTTCAGATATGCATGTTTATCAATCACGATATTATGTTTTCAGCAGGTTTGGCCCAATCTTCAGTTTTACTTGTGATTGTCAGTTTCAGTTGGGTCATTCGATTCAGTTATATTTAAATCATGTTTTCAGATAATAGCATGCAAGCCTTACTCTCAAGATCTTATGATGAAACGTCTTATGATATGCATATTTGAGTTTTACTTACTTGGCGGTTTTACTTACCTTGCATACTCGATACATTTCAACTACTGACCGCATACTATATGTTGAATCGCTTCACGATACAGGATCGGATGTTCAGGTTTAGTCCCGCCGCTGGTCAGTGTCGTGCCTCATTTTTCTCGCAAAAAGCGGGCCTCGACACGTGACAACTCTTGAAGGATTTAAAAGAGTGAAGAGCCACCACCTAACGAATTATGGTGCGTTAGGGCACCGTACTAAACTAAGGGTCTATTTAGTTAGTCCAGGTGACCAAAAATCGGGTTAGAGCTCAAGTTACCTCGAAAAGAAGGTGTTAGGCACCTTTCGAGGTCCATAAATGTGGGTCCCTTTCGGATTCGTTAATTATGTGGGGTTAACTAGTGAACAAAGTAAATTGATTTTAAGTAAAAGAAATTAGACGAACTAAGTGATTTAAAAAAATCATAAAGTGTTCAAATAGCTTAGCAAATAAAGAAAATCAAAAATGAAAGAAAATTGAAACGATGTAATACATCTAGCAATTCATGCAAATAATAATTGACAAATAAAGGGAAACAGTAAAATAACAAATAAACAATAAAATGGAAAGAAACGAGAACAAAACAAATAAATAGAAATTTTTAAAATTTGACTGAACCTCAAAGAGGCGCCTACGTATCCCTGAAGGGAATCAGGTCAAACGTAATTTTGTATTAGAAAAAGGGGACGGTTATTTTAACCTAACAAGATCACCCCGTGCAACTAAAATAATATTTCGCAACCTATTTAGGTTGCTCCTTAATGTCAGGGACACATGCTCATATTATTCAGCGGACACAAACTATCATTTCCTACTACCCACCTAATTAATTTAGTTATTAATCCTAAATCGTTCTAAAAGAGAGAGCACTAACGTCCTAGAAAGTGCTTACTCGACCTATACTTAATGTCCAAGAGGCATTGAACAACTGTTTTGGATTTTGGGGTCTAAAATCCTAAGGTTGTTAAAGGGTGATCAAACATTAAACAAGCAAATAATAATTAAAATACTTAGCATACAAAGGTTTCAATTAAGCCTTTATCCTACAATCATGCTTTCTAATTCAAGAAGAATCAGATTTAAAAATGCAGCACATAATATAACTTAGTTGGACAAGATAGTTGATTTAAACAAATCAATACATGATTTTGTAGGCATGGGAACTACACTACGATATAAACCCGTCTCATACCAACAATAGGTTTAACACTAATGCACATGATTTTTATTTAAATGATCAAGCTAAATTATGACAGATAAAGTGAAACTCTAACAGAAAGCGACTTAGTGGCAGGTTCATTGATGTAGGAAACATTAGACTTATATAAGTAACAATTGATTATCTATCATGAAGCTTGGTTCAAACAAGTTATTAATCAAATTTTCAACCACTAACATGTATTGCAAGTAATTCCTACAGGCAGATTTACTAGAATTTAAATATAAGACATAATTCAAATCAAATTGTTTTAGTTAATATTAATCCTATAGACATGATATCTAACGTTACATATAATATTGAATTAAATAAATTCCTATGGGCATGGCTTCTACCGTTACATATGTTATTGCATTAAAAATCCTATGGGCATGATTCCTACAGAAATACCTATTCCCGCATTCATCCTATAGGCGTGCTGTCTATATGCGATTTCACAATTATGTATCAAGAATGAAAACAATAAAGAACATACAAACCCCGCTCCCATAAACCCCTTTTCTCACTATCATTAGCATTTACATAATTATTACAGACAGAATTAATAGAATGGGAAGCGTAACACAAAAAGAAAGTAAAACTATCCTAACAACTTCAATTCCTCCATATCTTGGGCGACTCTACGTTCCACTTCGAGCAACCTATTTAACCAGCAATACGATGAAATATACACATGCAAATATATATATACATATNATATATTCTAGACTCAAGGAATCATAACTTATTTAAATTTTGAAAGTACTTATTCAAGCATGCAAAACACTAAATGACAAATTTCAGATATATATTGGTATACACAGAATACCAAACATATAAAGAACATATCAAGATTACTAAAAGAAAACACATTTACTATAAAATGATGCAGGTAGCAAGTTCAAACATTGTGTTATACAAAGGCAACATGGGGAAGCGAATTGACCAGTTAATCAGCAATGAATATAGTACAGTAATTCCGGCAAACAGGATGATAAGTATCAGCAATGTTCATATAGTCTTGTCACATATTGACACCTAAAACCTCAATACGTCAACATCACAAGAATCTGTAGGATTTCAAGTAGTCCTTGTATTGAGGAGGGATTAGAGGAGAGCAGAAATAGTAGAGGATTATTTTGTATAGCAGAAGAAAGTAAAAGACAAGATAGTTGTTCAATAGATATCCCTAGAAAGTAAAGTCATGTCAGAATGTTAAAAGAGAAGATCAATTTTTTTTCAAGAACCAATCATGTCCCCTACCCTTTTGAAAGGAAGAGAGGATGCACATATTTATATAGTCAATAAGTAAAATGGGTTAAAGGAAAGGAAGATATTCAGAAATAAATCATTCCTTAAACCAAGGATGAAATCCATTAGCCTCATCAGCCAAGGTCACTAAAAACAACAAGTTGTAAAATTGTTTCAAATTGGTATATGGAAAAAATATAATTAGGTATATCACTTAACATTAATATACATGTACCCACATTTACAAATGTTAATCAAGGGAATTAATAAAGCAAAAACATCAATTAAGGGAATTTACCTTATACAGAATAAGATAATTAATCACAAACTAACCATAATTACAAAGGTACTAGAGTTGTCACACAATTCTATGTACAAGATTGGACACAACCAATTAAAGACATTATATCAATTTGGCCAGAATATAAGCAGGGATAGGCGGCTACCAAAGTGAAAAAATAATCTATTCTAATACGAACCATAGAAAGGAAGAAGGCACTCATTTGGCTATTGACCAAATTGTTGATAATTATTGAATTCTCGATGAATAATATAACATACAAATATGACAGTTTTCCACAAAATCGTGTAAAAAAAATATAACATCCCAAATTGTTATGTAAACGCCAGCCTTGATAAAGAGAGGGAAAATATTCAATAGAATCAAATAAAGGATATATTTTTCTTAATAACGGAAATGAATCGAGTCAAAGTAGAATCAACAAAGCTTGTAAATAAATAAACAAATATTCAGTATGAAGAAGAGAAGCCATCCAATGTAAACAAAACAAGATTTAACATAGATAATCATATATTATATCAAGACAAATCATCACAATATTTTGAATTTTCTATTTTTCAAATAATAGGCATGTATTCAAGCTTATAGAGATTTAGTATTTTTTCATGGGAAATCAAATACTACTAATTATCAAATTGTGCATTGAAGTGGAGAGGAAACTGGACGCATACTTTTGGAAAACACATTAAATTAAGCATACAATATCAAACTCCAAAGATAGCAAAATTAAGATTAGACATGTTAGGAATTTCATATATGTTATCCTAAATATTTAACAAACAAGAACCAAGGTACTTTTAGGCAAAATCATCTACAGACGGAACCAATTTTAGATCTAGTTCCATGGAATATGTTCGAAGACATCGGAGTTTCCCTGGAGTTTGTCAGAGGCTACAAAATAATAGAGTTTTGTTGGTGGTTCTGGTAGGCTACGGGTAAGAGAAGAGAGAAGAGGAGGAGAGAGCTTGTCTGTATAGCTATTCACGGTATCTGGGGAAGAAGAACGAAAGGGAGAGGGTCAACGGTGGCTGAAAATGGAGGAGACGGAAGGCTGCGGCGTGGTGAAGGTATATGGGTTCGGTGGAAGAAACGGGGCTGGTTTGGGTTGTTTTTCAGCCAACCGTGGCTGGAACTAAGGGGGTAAAACAACGAAAAGGGAGGGAGAAGGGAGGAAACCGGGTGGTTTTGGGGTGACGGCTGTGTTTTGCTGGAGCAGCGGTCTTCGGTGGTTGCCGAAAATAATGGAGAAAGAGGGAGAAAATAAAGGAGAGGGTAAGGGACAGGGCCGGTTTTCTGGTGGTGTGAAAAAAGAAAGAGGGACAAGGGAGACACAGCAACTCCATGCGGTTGCTTGTTCACTAGAGAAGACGAACGAAGAAGGAGAGGAGGCGGTTGCTTTTTGGTGAGAGTGGAGGGAGGCGGCGCAAATGTGGGAAGAAAATGGGAATGAAAAATTAGGTTTAGGGGGGATATAGGATATTAAATGAAACAAATGTAGGGTTTATTATGGACCGTAGGATCAAATGAGATGAACGGCTATGATTTAATCTTAGGTTCTGGGTCGGGTCATGGGTTATTAGGCGGGTCACGGGTTGGGTAAATTGGTGGAAATTATTTTGGATTTTAAAAGGTGGCTAGATTTGGTAAAAAATGCACTAAAATTGACAAAATTTAGGCAGAAAGTGGGTAGACTTTAAATAAATTAGCTGAAATTGAAATCTAGCTGCTATTAAATTAATAAAATACTATTCTTGTAAATGATTTAGTAATAGGTAATATAACAATCTAATTTAAGATAACTTATATAAATATCATTATATTATAAAATCTAAGTAAAATTAAGAAAATGTTATTCTATAAATAGTTTTATGAAATTAAAGTAAAAATTATACATAAATGCATTAGTACACAGTATACTATATGTGACATAATTACATAACATTAGAAAATTAATAAATTGAAACTATAAATATAAATAATCATTTTAAAATTATAATTTAAGAATTATAATAATTAACTATTAAAATATCACGGATGCAATTTTAAAAATTACGTAAATAGGGTAATTTTTGAAAAAATAGGTGTATATCAATAAGCAACTTAGAGGGGACATAGGGAGATCAAGATTGGGTGTCAACAACTGCCCCTTCTTTGCTCGGGAATGAAGAATGAATTGTCAAGCAAAGAACATTGACTTAGTAGCCAATTTTGTCCGACCAAGGGAACGATCTCTGTGGAACCAGACGAAATGAAATATAAAGTTGTGAATATGCTGCAGCCGAGACTTCAGTTTTAAGTTGCCTACATATCTCGAGTTTCATGAGAATCAAGTCGTGTGTAGTTCTAGATTTAGGGACGAACGAAATACCTAAAAGAAATTGATAGAACGGGGCTTGAACAAATATGGAAGTAGCACGAGGTGATAAGAATGGGAGATGAGAGATGCGGATTGGAAATTTTAATATCATCTCGCGATGATATTGGAATGAGAGTTAATCGAGGACGGAAGGTTAAAAGCGGGATGAAAGCGAATACTGGTTTCCCTTTAACTAAAGATCTAGTATTGCATTTGTACCTGCAAACTTTAACACTAATAGATAAAATGATTAATAATATAAAATATGGACTAATATAAAGATAATTCCAGAAGAAATAACAATGAGGGTAAAATATATAATTTTCAGAGGAAACTAAGAAAATTTGCCCTAGTCTCAATTTTAAAAGGGGATACCTGAAAAACTTAGATGAGCTTATCAGTAGTCGGATACACATGTAAAACTATTTAGAATTGATATATCCCATTTTAGTGTGGATAAAACCAAATCATCTTATTTCATAGCTGACAGACTCGAAAACAAATAACGAGCTCGAAATGTAAATTGTAGGGCTAAAAAATGTAAATCACAGGGCTCAAAATAATGTAAATCATAGGGCTCAAGATTAGTTTGTGGGCTCAAAAAAATTATGAGGCTCAAAATACAATACTCGAGCTCGATTGTCCATTTTAGGTCGAACTAACCCAAAAAATATCCTATAGGGCGGACTAGCCCAATTGTCCATTTTTAGGGCGGACTAACCCAATTGTCAATTTTTTAGGGCAGACTAACCCAATTGTCAATTTTTAGGGCAGAAGAACCCAAACTATCCTATTTTAGGACGGACTAATCCAATTATCCATTTTTAGGCCGGACTGGCCCAATTGTCTAATTTTAGGGCGGGCGAGCCCAAAATATCCTATTTTAGGGTGGACTAACCTAAATTGTCTATTTTTAAGGCGGACGAACCCAAAATTTCCTATTTTAGGGAGGACTGACCCAATTGTCCATTTTTAGGGCGGACTGACCTAATTGTTAGTAGCATAATTTCAGTGGATCAGATTATAGTAGTTCAATTCACGGTAGCATGGTAAGTAGCATGATAGTAGCTCGACTAATATAACAACAGCTTGAAAAATAAAATAGTGGCCCTAGAGTAGCATAGTAGTAACTCGAAAGTAGCATAACAACAGTAGCACAATGCAATGACAGCTTGAAGTAGCACAATAATATAATAGGAGCTCAATAATAGCACAACGATTAGCCTAAAGTAGCAAAATAACATAATAGGACCTCAACAATAGCACAACGAGAGCCTAAAGTAGCACAATAACAATCGTAGCATGATAGGAGAAAAATAAGTAGCCTGAAGGTTGTGAAATAGTGGCCTAAAGATAGCATAATAGTGGTCTGATTTGAAATAGTAGTGTAATACGAGCCTGATGGTGGCATAATATTGGCCGAATTGAATAGAATAACAGTGGCATAACAATAGCTTGATTAGTAGCATAATAGGCTTGGTTGAAGAGTAGCATGGCACAATAATAACTTGAAAGTCGCACAACATAGGTCTGATTGGATTACAGTAGCATGATAGCTTGACTCGATGGCATGATATCTTGAATCCAAAAGCATAATAATAGCTCAGAAATAGTAACTTGTTACGGCTTAATAATAAAAATTGAATCTATAGTCATAATAATAGCTTTTAACTCTGGCATTGTGTGTCTGTTACACCTACACTCAAAGGAAAATTATTAGTTTTAAAAGGTAAGGTTGGCACGTTCCTTTGCTTGTATTTTGCTCCTTATTATTTTTTCAACCTCTTAGACTTTGTATCTTGGTGAAATTTTTGAGTGACCCTCAAAAATTTCTGCCCCATTTTAGAGTGAAAAGTGATTTGCATACCTCTTTGTTGCCTCCTTTTGGAATTTTTGAGGTTTCCTAAAAAATTCTTCCCCAGTTTCACTTAAAGACTTTGTATTTCTTCTTCAAACTCAAATAAAATTATCAGTTCAAAAGGAATGGTTGTCTTATATTCGAACATCAAAATTCAGTTTTGAATCCACATTTGTTGTTTAAGGGTCGAACAAAATTACTGCAGATTTTATATTTGGATGTGAGCAAGATATTTGATTTGGCTATGCAAAGAAAGAAAGTTCTATTTGATTGAGACCAAACCCAAAAGTGGGCTACCTAGGTATCCAAAATGAATCATATCAGACGTAGTTCAGAGTAAAAAAAATGAAGAAAGACGAAAAAGCTATAGAGCGGGGAAGTGGAGAGTGAAGACACTTTGATTATGACGGTCTCTTCTTTGTCAGTTCCTTTTACTCTTCCTTGTCAAATGTCTCGGAACTATCTTCGTTGGATCACCTTGGACAACCATTGCTCCAGGAGTAACAGACTCGTAATTCATTGGTCCTGGATGCACTATTATCTTTTTCTTCTCAATCAAATCTTGAATCTTGTACTTCAAAGCTATACATTCTTCGGTATCGTGGCCTTGAATATTTGAATGGTATGCACATCTCTTGGGTATATCAAAATTTGAAGGCAGATATTTGGGAATCCTTCCCTCTTTTGATTTCAAAACTCCTTGGGTCCTCAACCTTTCAAATAGGCGTGCCAAAGATTTAGCTAGAGGAGTAAATGTACGCGACTTCGCAAAATTGGATTGTACCGGATGAGATTGGTTGCAAAAATCATGTTAGGTCAAAATTAGGAGATATTTGATAAATTTGATGTTGGGAGCTCTGCGCATTGCAAGATTCAAAGATGGCGTATACTTGGTTTATATCTTGATGGTGTTGCGGTGGAGAAATGGTGGTTGAGATATTCTTTTTCCTTTTATTTGGAGGACTTTCTCGCGCTTGAGAACTTGTTTGTGTTGTGGCACTATCAATAATTTTCCCTGTTCGAATGCCATATTCCAATTCTTTTCCAATCCGAATTACACTTGCGAAGCTACGAATGATTGTGAAGTATAAGTACCTACGGTATATACCGTCTAACGACTTGATGAAATATTGAACCAATTCCTCTTCAGATAGTGAGTGACGTATCTTAGAAGCTTCTCCCCTCCATCGTATCACATATTCCTCAAAAGATTCGTGAGTCGTTTTCCTTACTTCAAGCAAATCGAAATATTGGATCATCCTTGGTGTTAAACTTTTATTGTTCTACAAAATCTCGAGCCATATCTTCCCAAGTATGTCATTTGTTGAAATCTTTCTTGACATACCAAGTGAATTCCCTTCCTGACATACTGTCACGCCCCGCCTTGGGGGGTATTACTGGCACCTGGTGGCCTACTGGGACCTGAACTGCTAGACTGCTGAGCCTAAGCACTTCTGGTACCTGGCTGGCTCTAACTCTGGATTCAAGAAAACGACGGGCTATATAACGGCTGTAAATACAGCCTCCGTCCGACTAGGCCTATAGCCACATGTACATCAACAACAGCTAACCAGAATCTCACCAATATAAGGGAACCTATGCGGGCCGACAAGGCCACCATGCTGTCTAGTTATCTCCAAAGCAAGAAAACAAATGCTAAACCGCTACGTGATCGACAAGGTCACCACTACCAACTGAGTAAGGCCCCACATGGCCATCACAATAAGCTAAAGCGTACACACGGCCTCACACGACCGGTATAACTGAACACAGGGTATAGACAATCTGCAAGCCTCTAAGAATACTGATAATATGATCGGGACAGGGCCCCGGCCTACCCATACTATACAAAGAAAGAAAAGGGATAAACCTCTAGCTATCTAGCTCTGGATGACTGGAGCTGATGACTCTTTGAGCTGGCTGGAATCATGAGGTATCGGTTCCTCGTCTATGAGTACCTGCAGGCAAGTAATGCAGCGCCCCAAAGGCGCATCCGTACCACTGGTACTGAGTATGTAAAGCAACAACTGAAAAATATCTGAAAACAACAATACAACTGATGGAACTGAAATAGAAAGAAATAGACTGAAACTGA